>CAKNXH010000567.1:86847-102574 GCA_932178445.1 Andricus quercusramuli
TGTTTGAGTTAAAAATTCAAATTTATTGTAGAAGGTTCTTTTTTTTTGCTCAAAAATTCAATAACTTGGTAGAAAATCGTTTTTTTTTTCATTTGAGAATTATTTTCTTTAAATGAAAATGTAGCGATTCCATTTTTGGTTCAAAATTTATCTTTTTTATTTTGAAAATTCAAATATTCGGTTAAAAATTTATATAATTTGTAAAAAATTCGTCATTTTTCAGTTGAAAATTCATCATTTCAGTTAAATTTTTTGTTTGTTAAAAACTCGGGTTTTTAACTAAAAATGTTAATTTTTGGTTTAAAATTAACTTTTTAATTGAAAATTCATATTTTTCTGTTGAAAAATCAACTGCATTGTAGAAAATTCTTCTTTCAGGCTTCAACATTCAACAATTTGGGGGAAAATTCAGTTTTTTCAATTAAAAATTAATTTTTCGAAACGAAAATGTAACTATTCCATTTTTAGTTAAAATCTGATGTTCCTAATTCAACAATTGAACTATTTTGTTCAAAACTCATGTTATTTTTATTTTGGTTTTACAGAAAAAAATGTCGTGTGTTAGGATTTTTGGGATTTCCTATCTTTCTTGCGATTTTGGAACGTTATAAACACCATGAAAAAATGTTTCCCATGAATAAAAAATAATAACATGTTTCTGTGGTTCAAGATACAGAAATTTCAAGTTTGAATATTAAAAAAAATGTTTTATTACATTTAAAAAAAATTTAAAGAAGGCAAATTTTTTTTGAATTATTGCAATTTTTGATTTCAAAAAGACAAATGATGGTATTTACCGACTAAAACATTTGTTTCTTCACTTATTTTGGATGTCGGTCCACAAATTGTAACTCAAACGATTCGACTAATTTTATTATTTTCACTTCGCTCTACTGAAGAGAGTAGTTTTAAATTTACATTGAAAGTATCCAATTTTTAAAAATAAATTCTTTAATGGCAGAAATCATTGAAAAATCATTGAACCCTGTAATTATCATTATTATAAATAATAATTTTAGAGTTGGTTGAGGAAATTTCCAACAGAATTTTAATTTTCAAGAAAGTATCATGAAGTACAATTCTTACTTGGAACAATGAATTTGTGAGAAAAGTGATCATTTTTAGTTAGAACAGGACATTTTCTGAAGCAATTATGTGTAATTCTGAATTAAATTAGAATTAAAAAAAATAATAATTCAGATCTGGAACAAGGAATTTTCCAAAAGAATTATAATTCTGATTTGGAAAAAGAAATTTTCGAGAAGAATCATTGTTTTGAATTGGAACATGAGATTTTCGAAAAGAATTATGATTCTGATTTGGAACAGGTAATTTTGGAAAAGAATTATAATTCTGACTTGAAACGGGAAATTTTCGAAAGGAATTCTAATTTGGAACAGCGAATTTTCGAAGAGAACTATATAATTCTGACTTGGAACGAAGAATTTTTGAAAAGGATTCTGATTTGGAACAGGGGATTTTTGAAAAGAATGATAATTTTGAGTTTGTCTAGGAATTTCTCAAAAGAATTGTAATTTTGAGTTCTATCTGTATTTACTTTATTTGTCTATATGGGGCTGCCATAAACCATTTTTTTTATCACAATCGACATCTGAGCCTGCTTGCATTCTAGGTTAGTGCCACTTTGAGTGATTTTGATTTAGCGGAATTTTTTTTAGCTCTCCTGAAAAATTTCCATTTTATCGGTGTTCCGTATACTGCCACCCTTCAATTCTGCATTGGAACAGAATTACAATTTTGACTTGGAACCGGTGATTTTTGAAAATAATTATGATTCTGAACCGGGCAATGGCCCGGAATTGAAAACCATCCGTCGGGCAGATGCTCTATTATTATTGTTAATGGATTATCCATTATTAAAATCGTTCTGTTTGTTCTAGATCCTCCGTTTTTTTTAGTTTTCGCACCACAAGGCCAAGGTGCGGAGCTAGGTCAACGTTCGTTTCAACTGGAGCGAACGACTTTTCATCTACCTTCAGAGTCGAAAAGAGCGATTTTCCTCTTAATCGTGAAGACAGAGAGACTATGAGTCAGCAGCCATGTTTTCGTCGGAGGTCTTTGAACCACTCTGACTGTCTGGCTGAAGCGTTTGAACCGGGACGTCCGAAGGTTGCCCGAGGTTAAAAGTCTACCTCCACCTCGCCTTTTTACTCTCCTTTTGTTAGTTTATTAGTTTGAAACGTTCTACTGAGAGATTTTTGCTCATTTCTTTACACGAGGGAGATACCCTCCCCTCTTTTCGGACTCTTTATCCTTCACTGATTCTCCCACTCCCCTTTAGCGAACTTGCCAATTTAATCAATTATCCTTGGAAGTGGAAAGATGTCATTGTCCCCTGTTGATCTTGAAGCGGAAATCCTTTATATTTTGGACAATCTATTCCTATAGCCTGGTGCTTTTTGTTCTTGAACTTGACTTGTCACTGGCGTTCTCATGCCAAGTAGACTCAATCTTGATTCGCTGAAACCGATTATTTTTAGTTCATTTTCAACTCAGCATAAATAGTAGATCTGATTTGACGAAATTAGAGACTTCTCTGGAGGTGGTTATTCGAGGGGTATTCGCTTGGGAAATCTTGATGAAAGTTACCATAGATTAAAAAAATCAAACATTCTGAATCATGAAAATCTGATTAAGATTTGCAATGTTTCGGAGATCCCAAAATGCAGCGACTCGAAACAGTTGAAAAACTGTTTGAAATATTGGAAGTTTTTCAAATCTTTACCAATCTTTACGAATATTTACCAATCTTTACGAATATTTACCAATCTTTACGAATATTTACCAAGCTTTGCGAATCTTGAAAAGACATTTGAGAGATCTTATGAAATCTATGGTGTGATAGCGAGATATCTGGAATCTTAAATTGCTAATTCCAGTTTTAGAGATTTCAGAGATCTCAAGATGATGCGATTCAAAAACAGTGGAAAAACTGCTTCAAATCTCGGGAAAGTTTACATATCTGGCGATTCTTGACAAGATCTTTGAGAGATCTTAGGAAATCCATTGTGTCCTAGCGAGAGATCTGTAATCTTGAATTGCTAATTCTGATTTTTAAAGATTTTGCGATCGCTGGATTTAAATTGATCGTGTGGAATTGTTGGGGGAATTTTAAAGGTAAAAGTGGGCCATGCAACTTCACTCTTGTGCTTATCCTAGATGATGAGTGAATCTAGGCTGAGGGTATAGATAGGTATATAGGTATCGATCGTGAAACAGGGTACTACTGCAGGTTGGCCTGGTGCACTGACGAAACTGGGTTATCTAACGTAACCTACCCTAGACACAAAGAGCTCTCTGTAGATTTGTAATGTAGTAGCTCGTGAATCTACAAATACTACTGAGCTCAGTAGCCCACAACTTGGTATTCAAGACTCAAACGAGCCGATGACGAGACAACGCCCTGTCGTTCGTCACGAGTCGATTCACTGTCGCGAACTTGTTGCCTTGTCCGTAAACCCCGGTCAGGGCCGATGAGCTTTCGATTGGCAGAAAATTAGGGCTTTAGGTCTCTTGATTATTGAGAAATTATTGAAATGAACCAATTTCAAAGTCAGTTCTGACTTCTAAATGGATTATTCATTTCAGGATAAACCTGGAAATGACGGTGAATTTGTTTGTTGACCGGGGATTTCACAAAATTTTAAGAACACAGATGTATCTAATCGCTTGAGGCAGGCTCGGAACGGGTTACTTTTTCGATCCGTGGTTACTAAAAAGTTACTTATTTTATGAAAGGATACTTTTGGTTACATTTTTTGCCCGAAATTGGCAAATTTGGTACTCCGACCCTGGAGAATGAGGGAAAACAATAAAATAATAATTTGTTCGTATGTAAAATGTATAAAAAGGGCTATCAATTGAAATATTATGAATCCTAATATAAATAGCAATTTAGCTAAAATTGCTAGTTTTTAAATTAAAATTGATATATTTTTTTTATTGAAATTTTAGTTTAAAATTAGTATTTTTTGGTAGAAAATTAATCTTCTTGATTGAAAATCACCCTTTTGTATTAAAATATATAATTTTATTTGAAATAATAATAATCCAAAAAAAAAAATAAAATAAAAAATAGCGAAAATTGCATCTCTTCCAACTTGAACCGTAAAATTGTTAATGTTTAACTTTTATAATTTGAACCGTTCAAAGATATCAGCTTAATAAATCAATAAAAACGTTTAAAAGAAAAAAATTGGCCTCTTCTAATTCTAAAAAATAATTAATAACAAAAATTTCCTCCCTTCCAATTCGATATAAATCTTAAAAATAAAAAAATGTTCCTATTCTAATTCATAAGAAATTAAAATTTCCTCCCTTCTAACTCTTGATTTTTTTTTTTAATTTTCTCTTCCATTTCAGGAAAACTTTAATTTCGAAATTTCCTCTCGTTGCAATTCGTTAAAAATCTTAAAAATAAAAAAATATCTCTTCTAATTCAGGAGAAACTTTTAATTTGAAATTTCCTCCCTTCCAACTAAAAAAAAATGTTACCAATGAAAAAATACGCTCTTATATTAAAAAAAAAAAAAGATTGAAACTAAAAAGTTTCCCCCTTTAACTCAATAAAAATGATAAAAACAAAAAAGGGCCTCTTCCAATTCAAAAATAAACATAGGGGCGACCGGGGCGAAATGAGCATTATAGTTATCATTTTTAGTGAAATATCTAAGAACTATAGTATTCGTTTTCTTAGTGGTTGAAAATTAATTTTTCACTGAAAATTTAACTATCACAGTTGAAAATTAAATTATTTTGTTGAACATTATTTTTTTTTGTCAGGCAAATAATTTTTTTAACTGAAAATGTAGTCAACTTTAGGTTGAACATTTATCTTTTTTAGTTGAACATTGATGTATTTCGTTGAAAATTCGTCTTTTTTGTAAAAAAAAATTAATCTTCTTGGTTGAAAATTCAACTGTTCCAGTTACTCATTCATTATTTTAGTTGAAAATTAGTATAAAAATTGATCTCATTTAGTTGAAAATTCAACCATTTGTTTGAAAATTCGTCTTTTTGGGAGAAAATTAATCTTCTTGGTTGAAAATTCAACTATTTCAGTTAAAGACTCATCATTTTTTGTTTAAAATTCATATTTTTGGTTCAAAATTTAACTACTTGGTTGATAGTTAAAATTTCTGGAATTTTTTTTTTCTGTTTAAAATTCCACCATTTTTGATTGAAAATTCATCTTTTTGGTTAGAAATGTGTTTATTTTGTTGAACATTCGTCTTTTTTAAATGAATTCTTCTATTTTTTACATTAAATTAAAATCTTTTTTGGTTATTGTATAAACTAGTACATTTTTCGTTAACAATTAATCTTTTTTAGTCAGAAAAATTCAACCATTTTGTTAAAAGTTGAACTACTTTCTTAAACATACACTTTTTTGCTGAAGATTCGTAACTTTTGTGGAAACTTCTTGTTTAAAAATTATTCTTTTCGGTTACAAATTTAAGTATTCCAGTTAAATTAAATTAAAACTTAATTAAAGTCAATTAAAAGTTAAATTATTAGTTGAAAATTCATCTTTTAGGTTGAAAATAAAATTACTTGGTTGAAAGTCAAACTCTTTTGTTACCATTTTTTAAAGATTAGTCGTTTTAATTAAAAATTAATTTCTTTAGTTGAAAACTGAGCTGTTTCATTGAAAACTGGTTTTTCTTTGGATGTTTTTCGGTTGAAAAATGATCTTTTTTAGTTGAAAATTTGTCTTTTTTGGTGAAAATTAGTCTTCTTGGTTGAAAATTCATCTTTTTGGTCAAAAATTCAATTTTTCTTGTTACAGATTCATCATTTCACTTGAAAATACATCTTCTGATTCAAAATTCAATTATTTCAGTTAAATATTCATAATTTTGTTGAAGATTCTTAATTTTTGTGGAAACTTCGTCGTTTTTGGTAAAAAGCGTTCTTTTTGGTTATTCTTTTGATACATTATTGTTAATTTTTCGGTTACTTTTTTGAGAGATGTATGGTTACTATTTTACTATTTTCTTAAGCTTGAGCAGTTCCGAGCCCTGCTTGAGTTGATCAACTAGAAATATAAATTATTTTTTTATATTTAAAATTAAACTGTAGTTTGAGTATTGAAAATTGAACAATAATTGATTTTACAAGATAATTCTGAATCTGTTCAATTAATCAATTTACAGATATTAGTCTAAAGAGGGTGACTACTCACCTGGAAAACCTGGAAAAATCGGAGACTTTGGTTAGTCAGAGAAATTCGGGATGATTTGGTATTAAAGAGATTTTTTTTATTTGTTACAATCGTGCGAAGATAAACTGGGTATTCTCAAAAATTGGCGCGAAGTTTTTTCAAAGAAAATAATTATTTTTTCCATCGAATTTTGAAAACATGAAAAGAAGATTATCAGAAAAACCCCACCTTTCTATTTTTGCCAACAGCAATGCAAGCTATCGCAAAATAGAAAGAGGTTTTTTTTTGTAGAACTTTTCTGGATGTTTAAACTTGTATGTGAAAATTTGTTGGTACCTTTCGTTGCTTCCGAAAAAAATCGATTTTTCAAAAGTAATATATTTTTGCACATTTAACAAGAAATTATTATTGTACTATATACTAAGGTTATATTTATTTTGTGTTTCAGGTACGTATGACTCATTGAGCGGATTTTTATCTATTTCAAAATAGAATTTGATACTCGAATTGGTATGTAAAAGATGGTATAAGACAATTTCAGGTTCCTTAAATCAACATTTTTGTACCCAGTTTTTTAAATTGAATTCAGATGATTTTTTAAGTGAAAATTAGGGTGTCTACTTACCTGGAAAACCTGGAATAGTTAGAGAATTTTTGTATATCTGAAAAGTCCTGGAAATTTCAGAGAATTTCTTTGAAAGTCAGGGAATTTTCCGAACGTGCTTAATTTTTTTTTAATTATAATATAAACTTATATAAAAATACTTTTTCATGCGTAAAATTTTTCCTATTTATATTTGGAATTAAGTTCAAAGTCAGGTTTAAACAGAAAGGAGCATTTTACATTTTTCAACTCAATTCTGGATTTATTGCAGTTGTAAATTAAGGTTTATTAAAAATCTGGCCAACAAGTTGAAATTTGATTTCACTCTTCACGTGTATAATTGTTTAAACATATTGAGTAATAATATAGGGTCAATAAATAAATTAAGTTCCAGGATCTTATGAGTCAAAAGGATTTTGAATATGAAGCACCTAATTTATCTATACCTCATTAATTTATTAATTCATACAGAATATTTTGTATAATTTTGAATCCCATCAAGTTTGGCTTATCAGTTCCTTATCAAAAAAGCGTATTGTGGATTCAATCTCACGGATTGTGAGATTAGCATATCGGATTTCGTGCTAATTTTCTCATTGGAAACCAAGTCGTGATTTAGTTCCTATAATTAAAAATTGTGGTATTCGGTTCTGCGTGATTTGATAAATGATTGTTTCAATGATTCTCTGAATAATATAATGTGATTATCAAATAATTTTTTTACTTTATGACATTACAAAAAAAGTACTTATCTAATATCACATTTTTCAAAATAGTGTTTGTTATCTTTGTAAGACATCTAGCGAGGATATTTATGCGACCATTTATATTTCGTGAAAAGAATTTTTCTCCAAAGTATTTTTGGATAATTTAATACTTGCATCAAAGTCCCTTCAAAAATGTATTCATGTCTGCTCTCGGCAGCAGCTGACCATATGATTAAATGCACACCTACATTAATTCTATTCGCCAGCTGTGTGGCTAATTCAGGTTCATTCAAATCCTGGGCAAAGAGGGAAAGTCAGAGAATTCTAAACTGGTCAGGGAAAGTCAGGGAATGCCAGGAAAAATCTGAAAGAGTCAGGGAATTTTCGATAAACTGAAGTTTAAGATAATTTATTTATTGTGTTGAAAATTCAACAATTTTGTTAAAAAGTTGTTCTTTTTGGTTGAAAATTCGACTGTTTTGTTCAAAATAGTAGAAATTGCATCTTTTTTGGTTAAAAATCACACATTTTTTGTTGAGAATTCATCTTTTTTTGGTTGCAAATTCAACTCCCCAGTTGAAAGTGAAACTACTTTCTCGAAAATTAAGTTTTTTTTGTTGATAATTCATCATTGAAAATTGTTTTAAAAATTGAAATCTATGGTTTAAAACTGATCTTTTTGGTTGGAAATTATTTTTTTTTATTGAAAATTATTTTTCAAACTGATTATTTAACTATTCCATTTTTTGTTGAAAATTTATCTTTTTTTATACAAATTTAATCTTCTTGATTGATAATTTATTTTACTTTTTAGACATTTAATTCGTAACTGAAAATTTAACTATTCTATTCGAAGTTGAAAATCTATCTGTTAAAGGTGAAAATTCAACTATTTTGTTGAAAATTCGTCTTCGGCAGAAAAGTAATCTCATTATTGGGAACTGCATCATTATTCATTTGGGTTATTATTTAATTTCTTTTTCTTGAAAATTTAACTAATTGGTTGAAAATTCTTTTTTTTTCGACAATTTATTTCTCAAACTAAAAATTGATCTATTCTATTTTTTGGTTTCAACATTTTTCTTTTTTAGTTTCTTTGTAAGAAAATTGAATTATTTTGTTGACATTTTATTTTCCTAACATTCTAACTATTCTCTTTTTGATAAAAAATTTATCTATTTTAATTTAAAATTCATGTGTTTGTTGGAAAATTGTAGGGAATCCATATTTTGAGTTGAAAATCCAACGGTTTGGTTAACAATTCTTTTTTTTATTGAAGATTCATGATTTTAGTTAAAAATTAATTTTTATTTGTTGACAATTATTTCTTTGTAGTTAAAAATTAATTTTTCAAAGTGAAAATGTAACTTTTTCATTTTTGGTTGACAATTTATCTTTTTTAGTTAAAAATTTAATTATTTCGGTCAAAAATTCATATTTTTGTGTTAAAAATTCATTTTTGTTTTAATTTATCCTTCTTGGTTAAAAATGTAACTGTTTAATTATAATGAATAATTTAATTTAAAAATGAATTTCTTGGGTTTAAAAACGATCTTTTTGCTGGAAATTTTTTTTTCTAAATTGAACATGATTTTTTAAACTGATTATTTAACTATTCCATTTTTTGTCGAAAATTTATCTTTTTGGATAGAAATTTAATCTTCTTGGTTGAAAATTTGGTAGAAATTTAATTTTTTTACTGAAAATTTAACTATTCTGTTTGAAGTTGAAAATTTATCTGTTTTATGTGAAAATTCAACTATTTTGTTAAAAATTCGTCTTTTTGGCAAAAAAGTAATCTTATTATTAGAAACTGCATCAGTATTCATTTGAGTTCAAATTTCATTTTTTTTTCTCGAATATTTAACTATTTTGTTGAAAATTCTTCTTTTTTTTTCTTTACAATTTATTTCTCAAACTGAAAATTGATCTATTCTATTTTTTAGTTTCAACCTTTTTCTTTTTTAGTTTCTTTGTAAGAAAATTCAACTATTTTGTTGACATTTTATTTTCCTAACATTCTAACTGTTCTCTTTTTGATAAAAAAATGATCTATTTTAATTGAAAATTCAACGGTTTGGTTAACATTTCTTTTTTTTTGTATTGAAGATTCATGATTTTAGTTAAAAATTAATGTTTTTTTGTTGACAATTGTTTTTTAATAATAGATTTAATACTTTCACGATGATTCATTATAATAAATTAAAATTAAATATTAAAAATTTGAAATTTTTGCACACGATTGAAATCCGAAAAATCTTTAAATTTTACAATTATTTTTTTGTAGTTAAAAATTAATTTTTCAAAGTGAAAATGTAACTTTTTCATTTTTGGTTGAAAATTTATATTTCTTAGTTGAAAATTTAATTATTTCGGTAAAAAATTCATATTTTTGTGTTAAAAATTCATATTTGTTTTTTAATGTATCCTTCTTGGTGAAAACTGCAACTTTTTGATTATAAATTAGTCTTTTGTTTGAGAATTTGAGAAAAAAGCAACGAATTTGTTAAACATTCGTATTTTGTAGTTTAATTCAACCATTTTTGATTAAAAATTAAAATATTTTTTGGTGGAAATAGTAAAAATTAGTAAATCAACATTTTTGTTGAAAATTCAACAATTTTGTAAAAAATTCGTCTTATTGGGCTGAAAATTCAACTTTTTTGTTAAAAATTAACTTTTTTGTTGCAAGTTAATATTTTGTGGTTGAAAATTTAAATATTTTGTAGGATATTCGTATTTTTGCTTGAAAATTAAACAATTTGATTAATTTTTTTTTCTTTCCTGATAAAAAATTTTTCTTGGTTCACAAAAAAATCGTCTTTTTTACTTTGAAGTTTCATTTTTTCATTTTTTAGGGTTTAAAAGCCAAATACCTGTATTCATTTTATTCAAATAATTTATTTTCCTATTTTCGTGAAAAATAACTGGTAATTCTAACGATCAGGAATAATGCATTTTTGCAGATCGGCGAATGATCAGGAATTTTTTTCATAAATTTTAGTGGCAATCCTGAAATAGACGTGATTCAAAGAACTCTATCCTTGGCTCTGTTGATAATGGTTAGAAAAGGCTGATCAGGAATCGACAACCCTTCCATATTTGTCATTTGCATTCTCCCCGGCCTTGATATCAGGTTTAGATATTCATTATCTACTCTGCATGACTGATTTCTCCTATTGTCAGCTATTCATCCTTGACCAATACGTATTCCTATCCTCTCATTAGCATAGATTATTATTGAATGATTTTTCTACTGGAAATTTGAGATGGTTGCAGTAGGCTAATGATAGTTAAATTTAGTTCTATGTAACAATAACTAATCAGTGCATGTCATAATCTTCGTATCCATTCTTCATATGATATTTTTTTTGTTACAAATTATTGTAAACAATTAAAAAGTTAATAGCTTTAATATTTCCTTCCATGATCACTTCTAATCTCATTTTCTGATTTCTTGTTCTTCAATTACGATTCCTCAATCATCTCTCGGCATTTCATTTTCATCCCTAATTTCTACCCCATAATCAGAAATCCAACTATCAATCGATACGGCCCTGATTCATGGTAGTTTCAGCATTGTGCGGGTAGGGGTCGCGGTTCGTAGGTCGTGCGCGGAGGGCCGACCTGCATCAGTCTACTTCACTACTTTGCGTCCCTGACAAAGGGAACGCTACTCGTTTGCACTTTTTCTGACAGTGAATCAAATAACTTGATAAAAATTGTGCGACAATAAAACCCAGTCGCGTCTCGCACCTCCTGGTGCTATTTACCTCAGGATTATCAAGAGTTCCCTTAACAATTAAGTGTATAAACATCTAAAGACTATAACTAAAGACTAGCAAATAAAGCTGAACCAAACAACTTGAATTGATACACCAAGCTACAAAACTTGACACTCTTCCACACTTCTACAAGCGGAATCTGAGATCTCCTTGCATTTTTACTGACAGAGGAATTCGCCGTCGAGACGAGGTCGTCGAATTTTTTATTTTCACTGCCTGCCTGCCTTCTGTCTGACAGCTACTCTCGCTCCTACGAGACCAGCCTTCAACCGCCAAATTCATCAAGAATCTGTGTGTGCTTTTAAAGTTGCCTAGACCCTCCAAAACTTCTCGTGAATAAGATTCAAACCTGGATTTTTTGTCCTATTTTCAAAAAATATGATGAACTGTTTTCGAAAAAGATTTGAGGAGTCGACAAGAAATTTTCTGACGGACTGGTTGCGAGAATTTTGAGTGATTTTTGAGATATTTTTTTGGTGGAAAAAGTGCAATTCTGCGTGCATGACCTATGAGCAGGAGGAAGTTTTGCAGCTAGTCAGGGAGCTGAGAGGTGGTGGGAGAGGGACCAGAACGCCCGCCGAGTCTTAAATATCGATTTTGGCACGGACGAGCCGCTATAGTCTGTCCACCTGAAATCCTCTGTTATCCACCAAGTCTGACAGTCGCGCGCTTTCAGCTCGCGTGTGAGATACATATTCTCCCTGGTGATGAAGATAAGAAAAAAATCGTCCAACTGTCTAGCGTAGAGGGTTTTTTTTTACTTGAGGTGATTTGTGGGTGTCTATGGTGATGGTGATGGTGTTTGTGCGAGTGTGTCAAAAATGCGATTTTCTTTCTTCGGTGAGACTTCGCCCTTGTCATCCAAAAAGCTCGATTAGGCCCCCAATTGATACAACACTATACCTTCAATTCATCCCTTAAGACTTGACTGATTTTTGAAAAATGATTAGATAAGTCACGAAACCAAAGATAAAGAAACTAAACTTAAAAGAAATAAAACCTAAAAGAAATAGAGTTGACTATAAAGAAACTGATAACCCTATGATGATAAAAAGACTGTTAAAGAACGGTACATGAAGGGCAAAAAGACCCCACGGAATCTGCCTCATTGCAACGAAATAAAATTGTTCTGGTCCAGCAAATTTTGCACCATGTGCCTCAAATTTAGGAGTCTTAGGAGATAAGGGATGGTGGAGTTTGGTGCCAGTGTTGCCTTAGAAGTTGAGACCATCATGGAGCAATGGTGCCCCATGACTGGTTGAGGGTCTCCAGACCAAGAAGGACCGGAATCGGAGGAAATATGGTTTCCAGATATGGTGTTACGAAAGATGGCGCAATGGGCGTTGCGTCCATGCACTGCTTGTTACCACATTGTGGAGGACCTCATCATCTGTCACCCCATCCCCAAAATACAGCCCCCACAATGCAGCCCCATACCCACCACAATCACGTGCATCCGCACAATCATCAACCACCGCCGCCGCCAAGTCCGCATGGACACCTCAACCATCTCAACCATGCCCAGCATCAACTCACAATCAACATTGGACATCATCAACATCAGAACCAGCAGACACAGCATCAACAGGCGCCGCCGCAGTACCGCATCATTTCGGCGGCAGGCAGTAAGTCGAGATAAGAGAAGGTTACTGGGTCATTGATTCGAAGGGTTTCGGGAATCCGGGGCTTTTGATGTTGAAACTCGAAGAATTGGAAGCGGTTTGATGTTTCTGATTTTTGAGAATTAGTTTCTGATTTTTGAGAATTAGTTTCTGATTTTTGAGAATTAGTTTCTGATTTTTAAGAATTAGCCAAGTTGCTTGATGAGTGAGAAGAAGTCAAAGAGATTTGGCTTTCCTTGTAGAGGTTGGTGGATTGATTCATATCCAGAACAGTGGACGAATCAGCAATAGTCTTTCTAATTTGGGGGCATTGATTTTAAGGGTTTCAAGAATTGGGCTCTTATAGGATTTCAGGATTCGGTTTGATGGAAATCGTTAGATGTTGAAGAAAATTTGAACTATTTCAAATGTTTAGATTCAGGGTGCTGGGAGCAGTTTGATGATATTTTAGATTTTTGCGAATTAGCCAAGTTGTTAGATGAGTCAGAAGAGGTCGAAGAGATTGTGGCTTCCTGGTTGAAATTGGATTGATTCATTTCTGGAGGTGTGGACAAATCAGCAATAGGCTTTTCTAATTTAAGAATTGAAGAGCTCAATCTTTCGTACCATTCAAATTGAATATTTTCATCTTTCGATCATTGAGTTCAAGGGTTTCAAGAATTTGGCTTTTATGATTTCAGGATTCAGATTGATGGAAATCATTAAACGTTGTAAGAATGCTAGTTTTTTTTTAAGTTTGTTGTCTTTTTATTTGTAGGTTGGAGCATCAGTTCCAAAATTCGTTTTGTACTATTAGGTTGAATGTTGAAAAGAAAGTGGTAAAGATGAATTAGCAAAAGGATCTTTGTGATTAGTTTAAATTTAAGATAAATCACTAGACAATTAAAGAAATTAAAGAACCATCCAAGAAAACAGGTATCTTTTAGGATTTAATAAAAATAACAATTACAGGCCTCACACAGGTTACTTGTCTTTAAACATATTTTCAATCTTCGCTGCTGATTGACTAAAATAACCTATCAGTCATTTTAAAAATCGAAATTTCAAAAGATTTCAGGGTTTCAAGGGATTTAAATGTTTTCGAAATTTTCGGGTAATATTTTAAAAATTACATTGCAGTATTTTCCTACTTTATTTTAAATTTATGCTGCTATTGACACTATTTTTAATTTCTCAAATAATTTCGAGGCTTGCAATCACAAAAATTAGGTCATTCAAATTTGATGAACAAATTCCAAGATTGCGATATTGTACTTGTATTCCAAACATTATCTGAAATTTAATTTCTAATTCGATTCCAGTTTAAAATAAGTTCCCAATTAAAAAACGGAACAAATTTCTTTCTCGTTTCTTTCTCAATATTTGCAATTCCAATTTCACTTATTGTTAGAATTTAAGAAATTAGCTTGTACATCAATCTTTAGTTCTGCTTTATTTCTAATTATTATTTCAAAGTCAAATTCAATCAAATTTTAAAGACTTATTTTGAAATCTTTTAATTCGATGAAAATGTTTTTCAATCCGGAGGGATTTTCGCTTAAACTTGCTTTCTGTTAACCTTGCCACCTTCCTTGCGAAAGTAGTTCAATCTGGTTTCTTATAACAAAGAGAGAAACCCCTGTAGTATTGGAAATATTTTGCTCCATAGTGGAAATAAATTCTGTGACCAATGGAAGCCTTTATTACATTTTTTGCACAGCTTTCCCTTTTTGCACAATACCTGCTTGCCTGCTTTGGAATCCTTCGCTTTTTGCAGAACTGAATACTTTTTTACTGCCTGAAGTTTTGGAAGATATCCAATATTAAAAACTACGTCACACTGCTACTGGAGGGGCTGGTTAACTTTGTGGCTTTGTAACGTAGGGTGGGGGCGGGCTTAATGCAGAATGTGACGTCACACATTCAAAATATTTTCTATAAATTTTTTTAAATGTTTAAAAAAAAAAGAAATTTTTTTTTTATTTTACAAGTATGTAAAACTTAATTCTTCTTGGTTTTTGAAGGGTTTCGTCATTTTTGGTCTTTTTGGGTTGAAAATTCAACTATTTTGTTGAATATTCGTCTTCTTTGGTTGAATTCCACTTTTATTTCATGTTTCGGTACTAATAGTGAGAGCTAAAAAAGGGCTTATTGTACAGAAATTTTGTTACGAAAAGCCGGATTTTTTTCGGTACGTGTAACAACTCTTATTATTTTTTTTGAAGGTTCATAATTTTAGTTGAAAGTTCAATTGTTTAGTTTTACATTAATTTTTTTAAATTTAAATTCATTTGTTTAGGGTTGAATATTCAACTCCCATGTATAAAATTCATCTTCTTCGTTGGAAAATACAACAATTTTGTAAAAAATTAAACTGGTTGAAACTGAACTTTTTTGTTGAAAGTTCATGTTTTCGGGTTGAAAAAATAATTGTTTTTTAGAAAATTTATCTTTTTGTTTTAAAAATTAATTAATTCTGGTTAAATTTTAAAATATTTGTTGGTAAATATTTCGAGAATGCAAATATTTGATAGAAAACTGCATTTTTTGTTGAAAATTGAGGCATTTTTTTGAGTATTCGTCTTTTTTGTTGGGAAATTGAACTATTTTGATAAAAATGAATCCTTTTTGGTTGAAAATCCAACGATTTGCTTGAAAGTTGAACTACATTGTTGAAAGTCCATTTTCTTGAAGATATCTCTCTTTGATGGAAAATTCAGGTATTTTGTTCAAATTTCATCTGTTTTGGTTGAAAATAAATCGTCTTGGTGGAAAATTCATCTGGTTTGTGAAAAAATCAGCTATTCTTTTAAAAATAATTTTTTTTTTTCAAAACTCTACTTTTT
>CAKNXH010000567.1:102674-131182 GCA_932178445.1 Andricus quercusramuli
TTTTTTTTTAAGTTTATTCTTATTTGTTTTAAAATTTAACTATTGTTTGGTTGAAAATTCATATACTTTGTTCAAAATTCATCTGTTTTGGTTAAAACTTATTTTTCTTGGTTGAAAATTCAACAATTTGTTAACAAAATTAAACAATTTTATTGAAGTTTCATATTTTTGGTTTGAATAATTAATTGATTTTTAGAAAAATTGTTGTTTTCGTTTAAAAATTCATCTCTGTTGGTAATTTTTTTTCCCCATTTTGGTAAAGAATCCAACTATTTGGTTGAAAATTCTTGTATATTGATAAAGTTTGTCTTTTTGAAAATGCATCTATTTGGTTGAAAATTCAACTATTTATTTGAAAGTTTAACTATTTGGTAGGAAAGTTCCTTTTTTGTAGAAAATTCAGACATTTTTTTAACATTCGTGTTTTTTGTGGAGAATTGTTTTATTTGGTTCAAAATTAATCTTTTTTGGCTGATACGTGAACTACATTGTTAAAAGTTGATTTTCTTAGAGATTCATCTCTTTGGTTAAAGTTTAATTATTTGGTTGAAAATTAACTGTGTTGTTTAAAATTTCACTTTTCGGATTGAAAATTTAACTAGTTTTGGTTGAAGTTCGATCTTTTTTTGTTTGAAAATTCGACTATTTGTATGCAAATTTTACTATTTGGTTAAAAATTAATTTTTTTCATTAAAATTATACTTTTCGGATTGAAAATTAACAGCTTTCTAAAAAAAAAAAGTCTTTTCGTCTTGAGAATTCATCTATTTGGTTAAAAAGGTATCTGGTTTTGGTTAAGGTTTAATGTTCTTTCTTTGAAAATTCGACTATTTGGTTGAAAATTCATCTTTTTCAATTGAAAAGGAACTTTTGTTCCAAATTCAACTATTTTGTTGGAAATGAAATAAATTTCGATTTGAAATCTTAGGAATTCACCTTTTATTCCCCTATTTTCATGAAATTATTATATTTGATATAATATAGAATATTAATAATATTTAATAAATAATTTAAATTTAATTTTAAATTTATTACAGTTGATAGTTAATATTATATTTATAGTTTGAAAGCATTTTTTTTTTTTTAATTAAAATAGAGTGACGTACTTTTTGAACAGCTGCTGAACCCTATGCCTCTCAAGTGTAAGTTTTTTTTTTTATTTGGATTTTAAATTGCCATTCTTTATAGAATTGGAATAATGTTGATTGATGAAAAAAAAATATATCGGAAAGGTCGAAAATAACTTTTTATTTACCTCGAACGTTGTTGATAAGATTAAGAATTTCACTCCTCAAGGAGAAGAATGAAAACAAATTTTTCTGGTCATACGTTCAATAATTAGGATTTATTATACAATACTTATAAATCCAACGTTTCGGCCCTCGTTTGAGTCTTCATCAAGGTACATTTAAAATCGCTAAATAAATCTGAACAACATTGTGCTCCTTAGATCCATAAATGTCAAAAATAATAAAAACATTAGTTTGTCATTATAAATAATAGTAGGTAAGGACGGATGACATTTTAAAATAATGTATCATTATCATCTCAATAATATATCATTATTTTTAATATATATTATTTCTAAATGTCCGTCCTTACCTACTGTTATTTACAATGACTAACTAATGTTTTTATTCTTTTTGACATTTGTGGATTCAAGGTGCACAATATTGTTCAGATTTATTTTTCGATTTTAAATGCACCTTGATAAAGACCCAAAAGAGTGTCGAAACGTTGGAGTTATAAGTATTGTTTAATAAATCTTAATTATTGAACGTATGACCAGAAAAATGTGTTTTCACTCTTCTCCTCGATGAGTGAAATTCTTAATCTTGGAATAATTTTATCGTCAATTTATTATAGATTCAGTAATATTTTTTACTGAGAGATTGATGAATTTATACATAAATGCAAGAGTTGTTTTAACTGTAGTTTCAAGACGACGATCAAAAGGTCATTATTGTTGAACTGGTGACTCATCGGTGCAACATTAACTGGGCTGATTCTAAAATTCGCCATCAAGTCTCGTACAAAATTGGTCTTTGTCGGCGGAACATGTATGTCCTCGAAAGTCTTGAGTTATCCACGTGAATATCGTGTTTGACCTGAGCTGGTTTACGCATCTCTAAATAGATTAAAACCGTTTGTCTCTGTAGATAGGTCACGGGGTCAGATTAACTACCTCGTCGCTCGAAAATAACAGTCTCCAGTTTGCATCCCATATATTTTCGCTCTTTCCATTCAAAAATAGAATTAAAATCATTCTTCATGATGAAAATACTTTTATCGGAATATAAGAAACTGGAAAAGTCGAGATTGAGTTCAAGGATTGCCAAATTAATCTTCAGAGTAAATATCGAAAGCAATTTTTATCACAAATTTTGATGGAAAATGTACGGATGGATTACATAAAACCTTCAAAATTTAGAAGATATTAAATTATGATGACCGGCAGTGTTATTTATTTTATTTTTCAAAAAATTTCACTAATTTATAGCAATTAAAATTGGGACAACTGAAAAATCCCGAAAAATAAAATTTCCGATAATAGATAATTTCCGAAGTAAAATAAGTATACAATATCCAACACTATAAAATTACGGACACAGGTAAATTTCCGAATTATAAAATGTCAGAATCTAAATAATTAAAAAATGAAAGTGTTTTGTTTTATTTATTATTTAACCATTTTCTAATTGTTTCGATTCGGGAATGTTCAAACTCGGTAATATAAACTGTTAGCGGCTTATGTCAATTTTCGTAATAATTTATATCCTGAAAAATTAAATAATTTTGAATTCAAATAATTCTAAGTTTGAAGCCTTAATTATTGACAGTATTGAATTTTCAAAATTATAATATTGATGCCTATAAGACTTTGAATATTTATTTCAAAAAGCCTTTTAATACTTGCATCATTTTATTTTTGTAATATTCAATAATAAATCATTTAAAATTCAAAGCTTTCAAAATAGAAAAGCTCTGAATTGAAAGCATTAAACAATTTAAGACTGATACGCTAAATTTTTTTTTTCAATTAAAATTGTTCCTAGTTGCAGGATTAGAAATTTAATCTTTTTAATGCTCTAATATTGTTTCAGGTTGATCAAAAACCGATAATTTCGGATTCAAATTTTAAAAATTGGATTGCTTTAAATTATAAGCGCTTGATTTTAACCTTAAAAATATTATATTTAAAATTCTTTAGTTAAATAATCTTAATTTGAAGATGCTGAAAATAATTTTTAATTCAATAATTTTTAGATTCGAAAATTCAAAATAATTTCCTAATGTCTTGAAAATTAAAAAAAAAAAATTTCAAACCATTTTTAACAATTTTAACCATTTTTTTCTTAACAATGTCCTAATTGTTTTGAATAATTTCTTTGAAAAACTACAAATTTAATTAATTTTAGATTGGAAACTTATATAATTATTATATTATATAATAATTTCAGATTGAAATTTTGAAAATTGAAATATTTAAAATTAGGAGTGCTGGAAATAATAGAATATTTTTTTATTTAAACCTGCAAAATTGTGTAATTAAAATCCTTCATGGTCATGTTTTAAGAAAGAAAAAGCATTATTTTGTATAAAAATGTTTAAAACTTACGCAAAATAATTTATTGTTAATAATATATTGTTTTAACAATTTGGAAAATAATTACCTAAATAATCTTTCAAAATGTTTTCTTTACAAAAAGTTCTTTTAATGGTTTCACCCGTAAGAACATTTACTTCAAAATTTTGTTTGATGTCAACAGTTTTTTAAAATAATTAGTTGAATTTTTATTTTGTTCACTTATCGTATCATTCATTTTCCAATGCGTGATTCGAAAATCTTTCACTTAAAAATTTTCCATTTGAGATTTTAATTTTCAAGCATACATTTTTCATTTAAAGAATTTTAAAATATAGTTTTAAAGACTTGAAAAATTAAAAATTAGGAGCGTTTGAAATATACAATTTCAGATTTAAAAAAACTTATTTATTTTATCAACTGAATATAAATTATAATGATTTTTTAAATTGAACTGTACATTAAAAATAAAGTGAATAATAATTGATTTTACAAGACGTTTCAAAATCTGTTTAAAATATAATAATTTTCAGATTCTAACGTTAAAAATTAAACTGTTTCAATTTTAAAGTCTTAGTGTTAAACAAATGTAAACGCCCGATTTAAACTTTATAAACTATTTTCAATTTAAAAATAACTTCAGAATAATATATTTCTAATTAATGGCTTTTATTAAATTTAAAATATTGCTTTAGTCTAAAATTAAAATTTTTTTAAATCAACGAAAAAAAACAATTATTGCTCAATATTTAGAAATATTGGTCTGTTCATTTAAAATCAGTAATTATAAATTAAATATTCAAAACAAAACAAAAAAACTAAACCTTGAAGGTTACAATTTTAATCTATTTAAAAAAAAATTATTTTGCAAGTAAAATTGTTGAATTTTAATATGCGTTAAATATTGAACACCGATAATAATAATAATCACATCATTCCTAGAAAAAGTTCGAGCAAGTTGAAGAGATATTTAGAAGGTCTGAAAAGATTCAAAACTGATTAAAAATTTGAAATGATTTCAAATAATTATACCGACTTTCTAAGAATTTTGAAAGGCTTTTAAAATGAATAAAAAACGTTTTCTCAAGATTCCTAGGAAAATTGAAAATTAATTTTATTTTTAAAAATTAATTTTAAGAGGATATTTAAAAAGATTTCAAAAATGTTCAAAAATGAACCTGGAAGATTTTAAGGAAATATTTATATTATGCAGGACTTTAAAAAAAGTTTCGGAAGAATTCGAATAATTTTTAAAGATGTTTAAAAGATCTGAATTAATTTCAAAAATAATTTAAAATTTGAAGAAGAAAAAAGTGTAAAATAATATATAGATGTTTCAAGATTTTAAAATAAAATGTTGGAAGCTTTTTAAGAATTTTTGAACTATTTAAAATGCAAATAATTCCAATTCAATTCAAGAAGTGTTCAGTTTATAAATAAAATTTAATCGTTCAATTTTTAATATTTCTGGCTTCAAATTGCTTAAAATGATTTGCAGCTCAGTTTCTATTATTTCAAATGGGTAAATTTTTAGCTTTAGAGTTCGAATTTTTAAATTTCATTGGCCGTGAAAAATGTTTGTGAACAGGGCAAAAACCGGGAATTTTTGTCTCTGAATAAAAAGGCTACCCTGAGTGCCATTAAATTTTAAGTAGGTCGAGTATTCTCTTTCGGCAAAATACGCCGGATTTTAATTTTCTTGTCCGGCATTTTTTGCCCGATTTTAATTTTCTCTTCCGGCATATTTTATCGTGTACTACTAAATGGAATTCCAAAGAATTTAATATGAATTCCAACGATTTATTTTTAATTCCAAATAATTCTAGATTAATTGCAACGAGTTGAAAAATTTATATTTGCAAAAATATGTCGGAAAATAGAAAATTAAAGGGAGATCTTGATGACAGGTGGAGGTTATGTACATTTGTATATACATCTCTGTTCTTTGCCGGATCTTAATTTTCTCTTAAGGCATATTTTTAATAATGTCATAATTCTCTGTAAATTATCATAAATTTCTATAAATTTCCACAAACTTCGTTTTCAATAAATTTCATAAATTTTTACAAATTTCATCATTTTTCCAAAAATTTCATAAACTTCCACAATAATGATAAATTTCCAGTCACAGGGGTTCCTTTCCGCCCCCCCACAAGAAGTTGGAAAGGGGTAGGGGTTCAAATCAACAATATTTCGGTAATTAGTCACAGGGGTGTCTTCACGCCCCCCCCCCCCACGAGACATTGGAAAGGGGTAGGGATTTGACCAAGATTATTTCTGGATTCAGAAAATTAAAATCGGGCAAAATATGCCGGTTCCGTATACACTACGTTTGAAGTATGTAAGAAGCTTGGATTTAAGGGGGTCATATCGTGTGACGGTTTCAAAAAATCGATTTTTTTTTTGTTGCATAAATCCAATCTAGAGCATGTATAGAATATACTGGTAAATAAAACAAGACCTATTGTGTACCTTCGGATATGTACCAAAGGCCTATTCTATTCACACGCAGATATACGCACACATATTTAGAGGGGCACTGCTGTCCTGACTGTCTGAATCTCAAATTGAATGTAAAGGTTCCTTAGTTTTGGCTTTACAGTCAGCGGCGTAACAGCTATAACGCCCGAACTCTCAAACGCGTTTTTCTCGAAACCACAATTTTTTGAGGTGGCGACCATGATTTCTCAAAACCGGTTCAATCGATTGCTTTCAAATTTTAATGGTACATTCAGCACACGTACGGCTATCGCCGGAACTAGGATTTTTGAAAAATATTGAAACTTTTTTTGGTTGCATAAAAAAATAGTCTAAAAAAATCATGAAATTTTGGGTCTTGAAGTTTAAAAGTATATCAAAAATTGAATTTTGATGATTAAAAAAAATCCTAGTTTCGGCGATAGCCATCCACCCACAGATTAACATCCAATTTTGTTTTTTGATATGGGATGAGCAACTCTGACAGAATCATGGTCGCCGTCTACCTACCTTTTTTTTTATATGCACTCAGAAGACAATTTGGTTAAATCAACAACATTTTTGTTGATTGAAGCATAGAATTTGGTTATTATATGGACAACAAAATATTGGGTTGACCCAAATCAATTTTTTGGTTGTTTCAACAAAATCTTTTGGTAGATTGAGTATTTAGCTGATTCAACCAAAAAAATTGGTTAGATCAATCAAATATCTTCTTGATTAAAAAAAAAAATTGTTTCTTTTAACCAAATTTCCATGTATATCCAACAAAACAGTTTGTTTGGTTCAAGAAGAGTTTTTTTTAGTGTGGTTGCAATTCGCTCAATAAAACTCACGATCAAGATCATATTTTAGCATACAAAAATTCAGAGTTACTACTAAAGACTGAATAAATATGTAGTGAAAATTTGGAAGCTCTGTGTTTTTTATTTTCGCTACAAAAAATTTCGAAAAAAACTTTTTAAAAAGGCTGTCGCACGGGATGACCCCCTTAAATTCACTTGATTTTATATTTCCAACATGTATGTAACTCGGATGGGCCGGTACGCAATAAAATGCGACGAGTGCGTATTCCATTCACTGGGAGAATAATGAGAGGAACGAACACGTTCGATAAAACTGAATAGCCTTCTTCTATTGTATTCTGAGCTCAGCATGTCAGGAGAAGCAGGTGCTCGCTCGTGTCCTTCCTCAACATTCGCACATGCAGAACGTGTACCGCAAGCCCTTCCCTTCCTCCCCTCCCCCCCTTCTTCCCTCCTGTTCCCCCCTCTTGTTACACCGCGCAGGGCTGCCATTGATTTTAGGTTGGCCAAGTAGTAGTTGGTTAGGTCAAACCAGGCTGAACCTTTTTTTTTCCTTTTTTATTTTGCAGGTACAACACACGGGGACATATTTTCAAATCCCAAAGGTCTTAAAATTTGAAGTCCATAACTGCATCTTTCCAGTGCTCATTATTTTTTAATCCGAGTTTTAGGTATAATTTTGTGTTGGAATATTTAATTGGTTCGTTGTTGTATACACTGTAAACAAAATTCTTGTAATTTTACCACTGCGTTTTTGTAATTATACCAGAACTTGTAAAATTACTTCCTTCGTAGTAGTGAACTTACTAATTTGAAATGAAAAAACATCACTTTCAATGTAGTAGTTTCATGAGATTTAAAGAGATAAATTCATAAAATCTTGTAAAACTACTAGATTGAAAGTGATGTTTTTTAATTTCCAATTCGTAAGTTCACTACTATGAAGGAAGTAATTTTACAAGTTTTGTTATAATTGCAAAAACGCAGTGGTAAAGTTACAAGAATTTTTTTTACAGTGTACATATCTAGAATTTAATCTAAGTATCCACCCTGCCGAAAGTATCGGATAGGAATTCCTTCCGAACCAATCCGAATAATTCCGGAATCTGTATCCGAACCAATCCGAGTCAGTTCGAACCTATCCGAAAAAAGTTCTACATTTCGTTTGACCTAAATCGTTTAAAAATTAATCCGACTCAATCCGGTTCAATCCGAACTCCAAAACGAACCAATCCGAATTGATATACACTGAATTATCAATCCGAATGAATCCGAGTTCGGATTCATTCGGATTAAAAATTTGGTTCGGATTCATTCGGATTGAAAATTTGGTTCGGATTTATTCGGATTGAACCAGATTGAGTCGGATTAATTTTTGACCAATTTGATTAAACGAAATGTATAAATTTTTTCGGATTGGTTCGATTGGTTCGGATACAGATTCCGGAATGATTCGGATGACTTCGGATTGGTTCGAAAAGAATTCCTATCCGATACTTTCGCCAGGGCAGGGCTATGATACAGTCACTTAGGTCCCTTTTGGTCGCTTTTCTTTCTCAAGTGAAATTTTTTTTTTTAAATATCGCTTTAGTCACCTTTTTCGATGAATTAAAAGAGAACCCAATTCTCTTGAAATCCACTGAATTTGATGGATATCAGATTAACAGATTTTTGTTAATTAATTCTATTCGCTCCTATGATGAAATTTTTTGGATTTCCAAAGATTTTTGTTTTCTATTTACTTCAATTATTTCACCCTTAATTCACTCTGAATTCATCATGAATTCTTATTAATTTATCTTGAATTCCTTTTAATTTATCTTTTTTTTTTCTTTGAAATTCTCGTGAATTTTTTTAATTCACCCTCAGTTTTTTAATTTACTTGAATACTTATATTTTCAATCAACTCTTCTCAATTCATTGAATTTTTTGTATTTTTTTTTCAATTCATCCAAAAGTCTTTGAAACTTATCTTGAATTGTTCGGCTTATTTTGCCTAAATCTTTAAAATTACCTTGAATTTTTCTCAGTTCATTCCAAATTTAATTGATTCAATAAATTTTTAAAAATATTTTTGAATTGTTTTTAATTAACTTGAATTTTTATGAATTCCATTGAATTCTTTTCATTTCCCTAAAATTTCTGTAAATTCACAGTTTTTGTATTTGAAATTTTTGTCAGTTATATCCTTATGAATTTCATCAAAGCCTATTAAATTTTCTTCTAAATTCACTTCAATTTTACCGAAATCAGTAGATTATTTTGAATTTTTGAGTTTTTCGTAACACATTTAAATTCATTTGGGATTTAGCCTGACTTATTATTAATTTATCCTGAATTCTTCTAAATTGTTTCAAACTCTTTAGGATCCTCTTGATTTCTTAAACTATATTCAATTAGATGGATTTAAAAAAATTCTTCTTTTTATTCACCCTGAAGTCCTCTAAACTCGTATTGAATTTTTCTTCTTTTTTCAATTTATTTAATTTTTTTGCAACTTAATTAAGTTTTGTTGAATTCGAGCTGCATTCTGTTTACTCTCCTTTTTTTATTTACTAATTTTTGTTCAATTATATTCTTTCAAATTCTTATGAATTTAATTATGCATTCTTGAATTCCCTTGAATTCTTTTAAATTTACGGCAATTTGACTGATATAAATTCAATATTTTGGACTTTAAAAAAAATTTGAATTTGTTTGGAATTCACCCGGAATTCTAATTCATTTATCTTAAATTATGTTTAATTGTTTCCTTTGAATTCCCTTGAATTCCTCTAATAGTCCGACGTAAATTCTATAAATCGTGTCACAAGCAATTTTTTTATATGAACTTTCAAAAAACGTTTGGTGGATGGAGGCATCAGCATATTATCAAAAATAAAAATTCCATTTTCCTGTCAAACTATGCGAGATACAAATAAATTTCAGAGAACGAAATTATTTATCTCAAAAAGATCTATTCATACTCATTAGACCATGTTTTAATAAGATCCATAGTTTTTCCTGTAATCGTGGAAAATATTATTAAAAGAAAAAAAATTTCATTTCAGTCAAACTATGCAAGATACGAAAAAATATTGCCAAACAAAATTGCTCATATGAAAAAGGTCTACAAATTTTCTTGAGATCATTTTTTATCAAGACGCATAGTTTTTGTTTTAATTGTAAAAAAATAACATAAAAAATAAGAATGTAATTTTTTTATTAATTTATTGTGTTGACAAAGTTCGAAAATCGCGGAAAATCGAACATCCCAAAATTCCTAATTAACGAAAAAATTATTATATTGATGTAAATTAAATTATAAAAAAAAAACATTGATTTGGTTGATCAATATACATTTTTATTGAATAGGGATTCAAATTTAGCTTTTTTAGAATAGGGCAAACGCGCTAAAAACATTCCTTGGGGTGCCGAATCACACTAAGAAAAATGTTCGGTTCAAACAAAAAAATTGTTTGAATACATTTTGTTTGATTTATAAAAATTTTCTTTGGTTAACAACAATTTAAAAAAAAACATTTGTTAAACTCAAACATATTATTTCTTTGATATAGAGTCAAACAAATGTTTGTTTATTTTAAATATAGTTTTTGTTTGATTCAAATAAATTTTGTTCCAATGAAATGATGTTTGTTTAATTCAATAAAACATTTGACTTAATCAAACTGGATTTAAATTTGTTTCAATTGTTGAAATAAACATTTTTCTCATACTGTACATAAAACAAATTTTCCGGCGGACTATACATTCACTCGATTTTGAGTTAATTCATAGTTTATTTTGTACTTTTTGAATTAATTCTGAATTCTTATCAATTTCATCGAATTCTTTTTAATTCGAAAGAAGATAGTCACTTTTGGTATTTTTTTGTAAATTTAATCAGGCTGTGATTGAAGTGGGGAGGCCTGTATTGTATGAAATCAGATCTGTCTCGTGTATCACGGATGCAGATTCAATTTTGAAATTTGATAATTCGCAGTTATCGAGTTCGAGTGGAGATTAAATTTGGGAATTCTGCTTGTAGGCGAAGTTATGTTTTCGTTTTTGGCGATTTTTTTTAACTACTGGCGCCATAGACAATAAATCGCGATATAGGTCAATCGATAAATGCAATAGTTCTTTCGACCTCGTGCAGATTTTGTTCGATTGAGTCTAGTATGTCCACCTCATCCCTGAAATAAAAGTGTGCATTTGAATGTCGAAGCGCGACGTAAGAATGAATTAGTCTCGGACATTACACATGGAGCTCTCACGTAATGGTTGGATTTATATAATAGAAAAATTACCATTGTAAAATAACGTCATTCGTAAAGGAAATAGGTTATTTTTCTCTTCTACTGATACTAGATGTTTAAAATAGATTTTTCACAGTTAAGAAAAATCGTTTTCACAGGTCTCGGAACGGGTTACTTTTTAGTAACTTAGTTACTTTTTTGATCCGTGGTTACTAAAAAGTTATTTATTTCATGAAGAGGTTACTTTTGGTTACATTTTTTGCCCGAAATAACGAAATGAATTAATTCATTAGACGTTTTATTTAAAAACTTGTGAAAAGTGTAAATATTCACATTTTTTCTGTAAATTTAGCACTTTAGAGCCGGGAAATTAGGGGAAAACAATAAAATAATAATTTGTTCGTATATAGAATGTATAAAAAGAGCAACCTATTGAATTATTTTGATTCCTGATAAAAGTCGCAATTTAGCTAAAATTGCTAGTTTTTAAATTAAAATTTAAATCTTTTTTGTTGAAATTTTTAGTTTAAAATTCGTTTTTTTTTTTTTGTAGAAAATTAATCTTCTTGATTAAAAATCACCCTTTTGTTTTAAAATACATAATTTTATTTGAAAATTCATATAATTGGTTAGAGATGTAATTATTTTGTTGAGTAATCAACTATTTAGTTGACAGATAGCTTTTTTGTCAAAAATCCATATTTACTGGTTGAAAATTCAACTGTTTTAGAATAATTGGTCTTTTTGGCTTAAAAACTCAACAATGTGGTTGAAAAATAACCTATTTTGTTGAAAAATCGTCTTTTAAATGAATTCTTCTGTTTTTTATATTAAATTAAAATCTGTTTTGGTTATTGTATCAACTACTACATTTTTCGTTAACAATTCATCTGTTTTAGTCAGAAAAATTCAACCATTTTGTTTAAAGTTGAACTACATTTCTTAAAAATACATTTTTTTGTTGAAGATTCATAATATTGGTGTAAACTTTTTTGTTTAAAAGTTCAAGTATTCCAGTTATATATTAATCATCTTAGTTGAAAATTCATCTTTTAGATTGGAAATAAAACTATTTGGTTGAAAGTTACTCTTTTGTTACCATTTTTTTTGTCTCATTGAAAACTTGTCTTTTCTTTAGATGGTTTTCGGTTGAAAATTATTATTTTTTGAGCTGAAAATGTAACTATTATTCCAGTCGAATATTCCATAATTTTTTTAATTTAGAACGCAGGCCTCGGATTGCAAGATTGCATGGGATTACAAAATATTGCATGATATTGCAAAAGATTCGATTGATTATAATGTAATCGTCAAAGTACTAAACTTCATTTAAGGATATATCTGCGAAGGAAAATGATATCTTCAATTTTAAAAGCAAAATTTATTTTAGACCGTGGAAAACCTTTGAAATAAAATTTAATTTATTTCGTAAAGTGTAAATAATTTGAAATCTTTTGAGCATTCACGCCAATTCCCATATAACAGTTTCGGGGGTTGCCTCGCACTGGCCTTGTTACTAAATCGCTACTCTCTAAAGTCTAAACGTAAAGTGTAAACAGTCAGGGCGGCCTGAACCGTTTCCAATTAGAATGCATCATATTGCGCAATATACTCGACTGAGTTATTGCGCACTGTGGTCCTTCCTAGGTGAGAACTGTAACCGTCTCTCACCCTGCGCGCTGAGAAACTGCTTGGGCCAGAAATTCTAGGAATTACTAAACCGGGGGTAACTAAATCGGGGTCCGAGTGTATATCCAGAAAAACAGTTATTTTGGTTCAAGAAAATTTTTTCTGAGTTCCTTGTTTTGATAAACGGCAATAAATAAAAATATTTGGATTACGGAATGTGGATTTTAAATCGGCCTTGCTCTACCTTAATTGTGCAAGGCCGTGGATTGTTTAATCATGATTAAAAAAAAGTTAAAAAATAATGATGATTAAAATTTATGTTTGAAGAAAATCCTTATTTTCTTCTCGAAAATTACCCTATTCGGTCGAAAGTTGAGCTACTTTCTTAAAAATTAATTTTTTTAGTTGTTTCATCATTTTAGTTGAAAACTTATTTCTTCTGTAGAAAATTGAACTATTTTGTTAAAAAAAATTTTTTTTTGTAAATCAATGTTTTTATCTGAAAACTTCACTATTCCATTTTTCGGCGAAGATTGACCTTTTTGATAGAAATTTAATCTTTTTTGGATAAGTATGCAACTGCCTCGACTAAAAATTAACTTTTTTCTTGAAAATTCATATTTTGGGGTTGAAAATTCATATGTTTTGAAGAAAATTCATTTTTTTCTGCATTGAAAATGATTTTTTTGAAATAAAACAAAATGCGTACACTTTCCTGCCCTGGTATATCCTTAGCTTCCTTTACGTACATACATTTTCTCATGCAAGCTCTTGTGTTTCTCGGGCTTTTTATATCTTTTCGACTTAGGTTCTCATTCACACATTGCCACCATTCCTTCCTTGGTCTGCCTCTGGGTGCGCTACCATTTACTTCACCTAAATATATTAATTCGTCAGTCGTTCTCCTTTCATTCTCTTAACATGCCCAAACCATCTCCAAGAGTTTCTTTCACGTATGTCATCTAGTGTCTCCTCTACACCACATTCTTTGAGGATTATCTCATTACTCACTTTGGCCATTAGCGTTTCAACGCATACATTGGACAGGAATTCCATGTCAATCGCATTAATTTCACTCTTGTTCTTTTCTTAGTATGTCCAGATCTCGCTACCGTACAGCACAGTGGGTGCAAGTACAGAGTTATACAAGTTGTTTCTTTTATCTTGTTTAGACATCGAAATATCTCAAGAAATATTTTAAAATTTCAAATCGGAATCTATACTTTTTATTGCAGATTCAGATTCTCCATAAAAAAATACGTCAGTTTTATTTGAAATTTTTTTTCGATTCGTGCCAGATGGCGCTGTATTGACGAAAAATTACATTGATTGTTCAAGGAATGCGCTTCCAAACGAAAGCTAAAAAGGACAAAAGGTCCGTTTGTTTGGGTTGGTTAGTACGGATTGGTTTGTTTATTAGGTTCGTTAAGTTGCCATAGGTTCGTTTGGGTTTGATTTGGTATCGTAGTTCCGTTCGTTTGGGTTGGCTCAGATTCTTAGTTTCATTTACTTGGATGGTTTGGTTGTGCTGCTTACGTTCGTTCAGGTTCGATTCATTCTGTTACTTACGTTCGTTTCGGCTCGCTTTGTTGATTGCGTTCATTTGATTTTGTTGTGTCAGTTGCGTGCATTTGGGTTTGTCGTATTGGTTGCGTTCGTTTGGGTTAGTGTTGTTGGTCACGTTCGTTTGGGTTAGTGTTGTTGGTTACGTTCGTTTGGGTTAGTGTTGTTGGTTACGTTCGTTTGGATTAGTGTTGTTGGTTGTGTTCGTTTGGGTTAGTGTTGTTGGTTGCGTTCGTTTGGGTTAGTGTTGTTGGTTACATTCATTTGAGTTGATCTGGTTGTGCTGGTTAGGTTTGCTTGGATTGGTTTGGATGTGTTGAAACCAACACTGTTAATCAAACCCAAACGAACGTAACCAGCAACACTAACCCAAACGAATGCAACCAATAGGACCGTTACGACCAACCCAAATGCACGCAACCAACTCTAAAATTAAATCGAGATGAGGTAATTTTGTATTTGGTGGTACGAGTGCTTGACCTAGCTTCATTCTCATAAATATAGAGTATAGATAATAGAGTCTGACTGGAGTAGTCAGTCGCGTTTTTAGCTCAGTTTAATGATCGATAAGCTGTGATGTGCTTTCTTCAGTGGCTTTCAGCTCACTCACTCGGCGAGTAGACAGTAGAATAGAATAGAGAGAGAGAGACAGATGAGAGAGAGAGAGAGAGAGAGAGAGAGAGAGAGCTGCTCTGCGCAGTGAAAATAAATTCCATTGAGCAGAGCAGCAAGCAAGCAGACTTACTCCGTTACGTCATTCGACCAACGGGAAATGACGTAGGCTCGTAGGCAGTAGAGCGGGTTCGGCCCCCCGCATTCCAGAATGCGCTCTAGGCCAGCCCAGAGCCCACGATGAACGCTCGGCGCTGATGAACGTCGTGACCTCGCGGAAGGCTATTGAGTTCCTCCAGCCTATCCTGTGTCCAAGTCTCTCTCGTCGCGTCGCGTCTCATCTTATCTGGCCTAACTGGCTGGCTGGTTGCTGCTGGAAGGGCGTTTCGCATACTGGATTTTCAGTTATCCGTTATGTAGATTCTACTAAAGAACCTAGGCTAGAATATAAAATGCTTGTCCTGATTTATCAGGAATTTTCTTTCGCTGCCCTGATTTTCCGATTTTTTATGCTATTGTGACCTTTCGATTTATTTGCGCAAACTTTTGGCTTGATAGTTCAACAATTTGGATGTCATTTTTTTTCTCTCTTGGCTGAAAAATATTTATTTGTTGATAATTCGTCTTCTTGATTAGAAAATTTTAATTCTGGGTTGAAAGTTGAATTGCTTTGTTAAAAATTCTTTTTTTTTTGTTTGTTCAAGATTCATATTTTTATTGAAAGGCATCTCTTTGGTTACAAATTCATCTTTATTGCTAGAAAACTAATCTTTTTTGTGGACATTTACTCTTTTTGGTGAAAACTGCAACAGTTTAGGTTTAAAATTCACTTTTTTGTTTAAAATTCAACTTTTTGCAACAAAATTCGTCTTGGCTCGAATGTTCAACAATTTGGATGACATTTTTTTCTGTTTTCACTGAAAAATATTTATTTGTTGATAATTTCTCTTTTTGATCAGAAAATTTTAATTCTGGGTTGAAATTTGAACTACTTTGTTGAAAAAAATTTTTTTACTGGTCAAGATTAATATTTTTATTGATAAGTGATCTCTTTGGCTTGAAATTAAATTATTTTAGTGAAAAATTCTTCTTTATTGTCACAAAACTTAACTTATTGGTGGAAATTTCCTCTTTTTTGGTAAAAACTGCAACTATTTGGTTTAAAATTAATTTTTCTGTTGAAAGTTCATATTTTCGGGGTGAAAATGCAACTTTTTTACAACAAAATTCATCTTTTGCTTTGAAAGCTCAACAATTTCGATGACATTTTTTTCTGTCTTGACTAAACAATATTTATTTGTTGAAAATTCGCCTTTTTGATTAGAAAATGTTAATTCTGGGTTGAAAGTTGAACTACTTTGTTAAAAATTCTCTTTTTTTTTTGTTTTTTTGTTGAAGATTAATATTTTTATTGAAAATTCATCTCTTTGGTTTAAAATTACATTATTTTGTTGAAAATTCATCTTTTTGGTAACAAATTAATGTTTGTGGGCTAAAAATTTAACTGTTTGGAGAAAATTTTTTGTTGTTGTTAAAAATTTAACAATTTTATTGAAAATTCGTCTCTTTTGTTTGGCAGTTTAGCTATTTAATTGTAAATGCAACGGTTTGTTTAATTTTTTTTCACCTATTTGGCTAAAAGTTTTTGGTTGAAGTTTACTAATTTTTATGTGAAAACTCGACAAGTTGGTTAAAAATTGAATAACTTATTTGAAAGTTTATTTTTCATGGATGAAAATGAACTTTTTTTTTGTTGAAAATGTATGTTTTTTGGTCGAAAATTTAACGATTGAGTTGAATTTAACGGAAAATAAGAGACTTCTAGAGAATGTAGAGATAATTTTAATTTTTTAATCCGCTCCGTAATTGATCGGAATTTTATCACAAAAAAAAAGAGACTTCTCAATTGTATAAAGATTCTTCAAATTTAAAATTGACTGAAGAATATTGACAAGAAGTATTCTTGTATCTCTGAAGAGATATTTTTCTATCTTATCTGAGTTTCTTGTTTTTTCTCCTCTTTCAAAATCAGAAAGGAGCTTTTCTCGTCTATAATTACTTTATTGATTCAATGATTAATTTCAAAAGATTAATCCATGTAAAGCAGGGTATCTAGCGTCATGGAAATTCTTGAAAACCTGTTGAATTTTGCTCATGGTCCTAGAAATTTTATTCGTTTAAAGAAAATAATTTTTTAACCAGAGATTGTTCACAATGTTTGTACAGTGTGACCTTAGGTCAGGGAAAATCTGGAAGTGAGGGAAATGTCACAGAATTTTATTGGCCAAAGAAGGTTAAGGATTTCGAAAAAAAAAATTTAAGTCAGGGAATTTCTATAAAAGACACTGTAAAAAATTCAATTATTTGATTGAAGGTTGAACTACTTTATTGAAAAAATCATTTTTGTTGTTGTTGAAAATTCATCATTTTAGTTAAAAATGCATCTTTTTGGTTGAATGTTCTTTTTATTTGAAAATTAATTTTTTTTAAATTGAAAATGCATCTTTTCCAGATAAAGATTAATTATATTTGTTGGAAATTCTTCTCACCTTTAACCGAAAGTATATTTTTTTAAATTGAAAATGCAACTACTCTTTTTTTTGTTAAAAATGCAACTGTTTGTTTGAAAACGAACTTTTTTATTGAAAATTCATATTTTAAAAGATAAACTACTTTAATAAAATAAAAGATGAACTACTTTGGTAGAAATTGAAGATTCATCATATCTGTTGAAAATTCAACTGTTTTGTTGAAAATTTAACTACTGTGCTGAAATTTAATTTTTTTAATCAATTTTTTAAACTAAATATAACTATTTCATTTTAGCTGAAAGCTTATTTGTTTTTTAAATTGAAGATTCAACTATTTGAGTAAAAATTAAACCACATTTTAAAAAAATACATTTTTTGTTTGTTTGAGGTTTCTTCTTTTTTATTGAAAATTCATATTTTCAGGTTGAAAATACAACTATTTTGCAAATACATTTTTTTTCTGTCTTGACTGAAAATGACTAGTGCATATTTTTAATTTAGAAATTGAAAATTTAATTTATAAATATAAAATTTAATTTATAAATTATAAATTCAATCAAACAATTTATAATGTTTTGGTTAAGAATTCATCTCTAGGTTGAAAGTTAAACTATTTGATTAAACATTCAACTATTTTGTTGAAATTCTCTCTTTTTTTAAATATAAACTATTTAATTTTTCTTAGAGAATTAATATTTTTGTTGAAAATTCAACTGTATTGGACTTTTTTTGGTTGAAGTTTAATCTTTATTGTTTAAAATTCGATTACTTGGTTGAAAATTCGTTTTTTTTTTTCATTAGAAAATTAAAATTTTTTTTTGTTTGGTTTGAAAATTAAATTATTTTGTTGTAAATTCGTCTTTTTGGTGGAAAACTCTTTTGTTACCATTTTTGTTTGTTAAAGATTATTCGTTTTAATTAAAAATTAAAACTTGTTTTTTCTTCGGATGGTTTTCGGTTTAAAATGATTTTTTTTTATCTGAAAATGTAACTATTATTTTATTTCAGTCGAATATTCCATAATTTTAGTGAAAAATTCATCTCTTTGGTTGAACATTCATTTTTTGACTAAAAATTTAATTATTCCATTTTTGTGGTTGAAAAATGATCTTTTGTAGTTGAAAATTCATCTTTTTGGTCAAAAATTCAATTATTCTAGTTAAAGATTCATCATTTTACTTAAAAATTCATCTTTCTCATTTAAAATTCCACTATTCCAGTTAAATTTTCACAAATTTGTTTGAAAATTCATCACTTTGTTTGAAAATGTAACTATTTTTTTTAAGTTAGTTTTTTTTCTGTTGAAAGTAATTTTTTTTAACTGAAAATTTAACTTATTCCAAATGAAAATTCTATAATTATAGTTGAAAACCCATCTGATTGGTTAAAAATTAATCGAGAAATTAATTATAACTTCAAATTGAATTATTTAAGATTAATTTTTAAATTAAAGTTGGAAAATCAGTTTAATGTTAAATCCATATTTACAGGTCGAAAATTCAAATTTGTTGTAAAACTTGGTCTTTTTTGCTTAAAAACTCAAGAATTTTGTTGAAAAATAAATATTTTGTCAAAAAATCGTATTTTTTAAATGAATTCCACTTTTTTTTATAGTAAATTAAAATCTTTTTTTGGTTACTATATCAACTTTTTAAAAAAACAATTTTTCGTTAATAATTCATCTTTTTTAGTCAGAAAAATTCAACCATTTTGTTCAAAGTTGAACTACTTTCTTACACGTACATTTTTTTGTTGAAGATTCATCATTATTGTGGGAAGTTCGTCTTTTTTGGTTAAAAAAATCTTTCTTTTTGGTTACTTTTTTGAGAGAAGTATGGTTGCTATTTTTTGAAGCTTGAGCAGTTCCGAGCCCTGACAATCACAAAAAAAAGGGTTTTTTTTATAACATTTTTTTTTTATTATGAATCTTTTTCTTGCTTATTTTACAAAAATTATTCAGGATAAAATGAAATTCTTTTCAATCATTTAAAAAAATTTTAATAGACACTAAACTCTTGATTCTTTCCAATCTGCAGAGTTGCTTATGAATAATTTAAGATTTCTTTAAATTGAGTTTACATATTTTTACCTAAATTTTATTGTAAGAAATCTTTCTTTTTAATGGAAAATTAAAAAAAAAATGTTTTAAATTTTAGCGATTATTATAAATGTTTTTAAATATTTTGAATTGTTTTCTTTTCCCAAAATGGAAAATTTAATAATCTAAATAGATTGGCATTAGAATCACCCACAAGAAAAAAATAAAATCAGATTTTGAAGTGTAAAGACAAGGCACCCTACGCGAAAAGGATTGACACGGTCCTGTTAACAGGACCGCGACAGGCACCGATCTCGCCCCCCTTTTCCCAGCAACTGTTGCACGCGATGGCCGCTAGAGGGTTCCGAAAATTGTCTGCGCACACGTGCAAACATGGCTCCTTGGCCGTACTTGCATTGACTGAATTGACTTGCAGTTTACGATCATCGAACATTCACTCTCGTTGGCTGCATCCTCGTGACTGTGATAGTGACTGTTTATCATGACACTTGTCGTCGTGGTCAAATTGGACCAATCTGACCATTGTTGATCACTTTTTTCGAATTGTGACCTCTTCTGAGTTGACAAGTGCAAAAACGAAAAATATTGTTCGCGACACGCGTATGTAATAACCTCGCGGCGCAACTTCCTTCGGTTGACGTCACATTTCCGGTCATTCGGGGATTCCTAGCGAATAAGACCCGAAATCCCCTTCTGAATTTTTAACCAAATTTTTATAGTTTTCGTCCTTGTAAATTGTTGAAATTGAGCACGAGGTGGTGTTGTGCACACTTGTGGCCTTTTCTCCTGTGCAAAAGTGAGAGCAGATGATTCAAAGTTGATTTTTTATCTAGTTTTTTTTTTATGTCTAGTAACTAGTGGTTCAATTTTTATGTAAGAGCAATTCCAAGTTTTATCCGTTTTATCGTTGTCGTCGACGGGCAACCTAACCTCGTGGGTCGTTTTTTATGGAACGTCAATCGGTATTGGCGGGTGGTTTAATACTTTATTGCCTGTGTGCACGACGTCGTGTCCGTTGAACGACACACACTTAATCGGCTGTTGGTGTCGATCTCAAGTACTTTCATTTCGAACCCGGTGCTCGAGAGCAGCAACAATGTCGCAGAAATTATTTTCGTTGGACGTGCAAGTTCTTGCCAACAAGTGCACGTGATTCCAGTTTTTCGCCGATTGAGCCTTGTACCTCGCTTCCTTCCAGCTGGACGAATGTTGCCACTGCAATTTTCATCAAGTGTATGTAGGTTTTTACAATATGCTACCTTACGTTCGCGAGATTATGCATTTTTTGTGAAACCTGTTTGTTGATCTTTCATTCTGGATTTTTTTTTGTCAACAATTTTCTATTAATGCGACGGGGCTAGTAGTTTTTTTTTTCTTTTCATTGGGTGTCAATATTTTTGGGAAATTTAAAGAGCGATAAACATTTGGAAATTGTACTGATTTGACCTTATGTTTGTCCCTAAAAAAATCGTAAAATATTCATAACAAGTTTATCGGTTATTTGTTTTTAAGTTTGAAAGTTTTTTAACTTTGTCTAATTTCGAATTCAGCTGTTTTAAAACTAAGGCTTAAAAAGCGTTTAAATATTTTGTGTTTATTGTGATTTAATTTATATATTGCAGGCTTTACACTGTTTCCCCTATCACCCTCTTTTCCCCTGTTTTAATTTGAAATTGTTCAAAAATAATTTTAAATGTGAAGAAATGTTGGACAACATGTAGACTTTTCAAGATTTTGAAATAAAATTTTGAAGCATTTTTAAGATTTTATAACTATTTAGAATGAAAATAATTTAACTTTTAATTTAAGAATAGCCCAGTTTATAAAAAAATGTAACTTCAATTTTTAATGTTTCTAGCTTAAAATTATGTAATTTTGAAAATTTTCAAATTCGGTGATTGATTCTTTAATTTAGAGCATTGAAAATGATAACGTGGATTTATGTTTTTGGAACTAAATCTGAATCTTTGAACTCTAAAATTTATAAAAGTTAAAATTTTTAATTTGGCAGTTTAACTGTATTTAATTTAAAAAATAGTTAAAAAGTGTTAGTAGCTTCCATTTTATACGAGTAAATTATTAAGCATTATTTGACACAAAAATTTTGAGTTAAAAAACGTGTAAACTTCAATTTTCAAAATGTTTAAAACTTAAGAATTCCACTTTGAGTGCTTTAATTTGCAGCTCAGTTTTTATTACTTCAAATGGAAAATTTTTTAGCTTTAGTATTCGAATTTTTTAATTTCATTGACCGTGAAAAATCTTATATTCTGGATTTTTTTGTCAATTGTGCTTATTTGACCTTATGTTTGTCCCTAAAAAAATCGTAAAATATTCATAAAAAGTTTATCGCTTATTTGGTTTTAATTTTGAAAGTTTTTTAACTTTGTCTAATTCCGAATTCAGGTGTTATAAATTTTGGGCTTAAAAAGAGTTTAAATATTTTGTGTTCATTGTGATTTAATTTATATATTGCAGGCTTTAAACTGTTTCCCCTATCTCCTTCTTTTCCTTGTTTTTAAAGAATTCCTCTTTTTCCCCTGTTGTGTAAGAAATATTTTTCCTCTTTCGTTTTTTTTTTCGCTTGAATGCTAACTGAATTAATTAAACCCGATAAGAAAATACAACTTTTTTTCATTACGAGTTAATTCTTTTTATTTAAAAAGTCTCTTTTTATTACATTTTTGATTCAGAATGCGTCTCTCTTGGTTAAAAATTCTATTTTGTTGAGAAGTAATCTTTTTCGGTCGAAAATTCAACTGTTTTTATTGAAAATCCTTCGCCTTTTTTTGTCGTGAATTCGTTACTTTGGATTGAAAATTAAGCAACTACTTGGTTGAAAATTCAACTATTTGGATGAAAAATCATCTTTCTTGTTTGAAAATTAACCTTTTTGTTGAAGGTCGAAAATTTAGCCTTTTTTATTCAACGATTCAACTGTTTGGTGGAAAAATCATCTTTTTTGGTAGAAAAAGAAATTTTTTTTACTTCGGCCATTTTGTTGCAAATCCATCATTTAGGTTTAAAAATTCAACAATATTTATTTTGGAAGTTCTACCATTTGGTTGAAAAATCATATTTCTTAGTTGAAAATTAACTTTTTTGCTGAAAATTCATCTTTTTTGTTTAGAAATTCGAACATTTCGTTGAAAATCCATCTTGTAGGTTTGGAATTTCAGCTATTTGGTTTAAATTTCAACGATTTTTATCTTGATCATTGAACTGTTTGTTTGGTTGAAAGTTCAACTGTTTCGTAAAAGATTCAACTATTTTTTTGGAAATTGTTTTTTTTTTTTGTTCGTTAAAAATTAATTTTTTTTATTGAAAATTTAACAGTTCCATTTGTGGTCGAAATTATTCCATTGTTGACCTTTTTTATTTGAAAATTAAACTATTTGGTTCAAATTTCATCTATTTTTATGTTTATAATTCAATTATTTGTTTGAAAAATCATCTTGTTTGGTTGAGAATTAACTTTTTTTTTTTTGAAAATTCAACTATTTGGTTAACGATTCAACTGTTTTGTTGTAAGTTTATTAATTTTTGTAGTAAAAAAATATTTTTATCAACTGAAAATCAAGCTTTTTTATATTTGGTAGAAAAATTAACTTTTTCATCTGAAAATTCAACTACTTGTTGGAAAAAGCGTCCTTTTGGATTGAAAATAATCTTTTTTTTTTTAATTCAACCATTTGAACGAAAGTCCACCTTTAGGGTTCGAAAATTCAACTATTTGGTTTCAAATGAACTTTCTTTTTTGAAAATTCATCCATTTTTGTTTGTTTACAAATTCGACCATTTTTTTTTTTGAAAATTTGCCCCTTTTGCTTTAAAGCTCAACTATTTGGTTGCAACTGTTTTGTTGATAATTACTTTTTTTAGGGGGAAATTCTACTGTTTGGTTGAAAGTTCATCTATTTTGTTTAAAATTCATCAGTTTTTGTTGAGGACTTGACAATTTTCTTGAATAGCCGTATTATTTGGTTAAATTCAACTCTTTTAATAAAAATTCATTTTTTGTTGTTGTGGGAAAATTGAACTCCATATTTTGTTGCAAATTCTTTTGATATTAATTTTTGTTACTGAAAATTTAACTAATGCATAATTTTTTATTTAAAATGTATGCTTTTCTATTTTGAAATTCAACTATTTGGTTGAGAATTGAACAATTTTGTTGAAAATTCATTAATTTTTTTTTTTTTTTTTTTTTGTTGAAAATGAGGCTTTTCCATTTTTTATAGAAAATTGATCTTTTTTATTGGAAAATTCAACTATTTGGTTGAAAATCAACTTTTCTGTTTTGAAAATTCATCTTTGTAATGTGAAAATTCAACTGTTTGATTAAAAATTAAGATAATTAATGTTGAAAATTTAATTTTTGTTTCGAAAGTTCAATAATTTTTGTAAAAGTTAATCTGTTTTGGTTGAGGATTCAACTAGTTTGTTAAAAATTCGTATTGTCGTTACAAGTGCAACTATTTTGTTAAAAATTCGTTAATTTTTTTTTTACTGAAAATTTCAATTTTTCATTTTTGGTTGAAAATTGGTCTCTTTTAGATGATAATTCAACATTTTGTTTGAAAACTGATATATTTTGTTGTTAATTCGTCTTTTCGTTAAGAAATTAAACTTTTTCGCTGAAATTTAATATTTTTGGTTAAGAATTCATCTTTTGTAGGTTGAAAATTTCACTATTTGGTTAAAAATCCAAATATTTTCTTGAAAGTTCAACTTTTTGGGTGAAAAATTCAACTTTTTTTGGTTGATGTTTAATATTTTTTGTTTCAATATTCGACTATTGTGTTGAAAATTCTTCTTTGTAGGTACAAAATTCCATTTTTTTTAAATGAAAATTTAATTGCTTTGTTGAAAATTCGCCTTTTTGTATAGAAGATTCGACCTTCTGGATTGAAAATTCATCTGTCAACTATTTTCTAAAACATTCGACTTTTTAGCTTGAAGACTCAACTCCGAGCTCAACTCTCTTTGTTTGAAAATTCATCTCTTTATACCGAGCTTGATAGAAAAGTGATCTTTTTTGTTTGAAAATTCAACTATTTTCTTGAAAATACTTGAAATCTTAAGCATTTCATTTTGAATTCAATATGGTACCTATACATTAATTTTATTAAAAAGAATTTATCCCTGTTTTCATGAAATGTGCCCTATTTCCCCTGTTTCGAGAGTATTTTATAGGCTGTGAATTTTTTTGTTTTTATCTCCTCTTGATTTTCAATCCGTTGGTTGGAATAAAGGTAATCTTCTTATTTAGCGTTAAGTTTGAATGCTTTGGATAAACGGGATGCTTCGATAATTTTCATAATTGTGAATGATTTCAAACTTTTGAGCAGAGATATGCTTGAAGTTCCGAACGTTAAAATAAAAGGCAATTTTACTATTGACTTTCTAAACTAAAAAAGTGCGATGTTTATTCATTTAGGTTGGAAATAATATATTATTAAAACAATATTTTGATGCATATTTATTCAAGTTGTACTTGGAACAATATTTGTGGATAAAATAGAATTTTTCGTTTATTTGAATGTTCAGAACTTCTGGTACATACATTTTGGAATTTCTGAATCATCCAATTTAAATTTTCAATTATAGGTTCGATTCATACTCGAAAAAGAACCTGATAAAGGGATTTTTTCAGTTTGATTGAAATGGTGATTCGAGATTAAAGTTTTCGACCTTTTTAAAAGGGATTGTAAACCTTGGATGCCGAATTGAAACTGTCTTGCCAGCTTCGAGATTAAATTTTGTTCCTGATTTTTGTTTTTTACTTGGATCAGTGAAAAAGAATGTTATTAATTATTGGCCTTTCTGTTTCTCAGGATCGGAGTTTCATGTTCCTGGACAGAATTACGGTGCCCAGCCAGGTGGGCAGGTGGGCGGAGGAGGGGGCAACGTAGGAGTCCCCGGAGGAAGAGGCCCTCCTCCACTGGGAGGAATACAGTCCCTAGGACAGTCGACAACGGGTTTACCACCAGGAGGTCCAGCAGCTGGTCAGCAGGCACCTCCTCAGCCACCTACACCCGGTGTTCAGTCACAACAACCACAGGGTCCGGCACCCACAACTACTCCCCCTGTACATACTCCTTCGCCACAAGAAATGGGGAAACAGGGCCATATACAAACGCAACCCATCCAGGTCTTCGTTCCAAATCCACAAAGATCAGCCAATCAAGTAAGAGTCCAATCCGTCTCGTTTAAATAACCTGTTTCCATCAACCTATTCCAATAAAAATACAAGTATCGGTTCCAAAATAGAATTGTCCGGCTTCGAATTGCTGATACTTTTTTTAATGCCAAGATATAATAAGTCATAGGGATCACAGTCGGTCCCCTATTTTTATTAAAATCTCCTCAAATCCCTAGGTTTGAGAACTTTGTCTACCCTTCCCTTTTTTTAAGGTGTTGATAATTTTTCAAGAATTATAAGAAGCTCGCGGTATTTAATAAAGTATGTGTAGTTTAGAGGAACTGCGATCCAAAAGAAAAAAGGTAGAAGCAAATTGTTGAATTTGCGCAGAACAAAAAGTAGAAAGAAGAAAATTTAACATGATTGATCCAACGGTGTCGCGAAGGAAAAAAAGGTATCCAGTGACGTTATTTTAATAATTTTAGTCAATTTAGAAGATTGATTTCTACTATATCTACAGTCGCAGGGCATATGAGTGTGTTTAATAGGTTAATGATTTATTTACGGCTTATAAGTCTTTAATTTTACTGATTATCTCAGTTTACTCCAATCAAATTATAATTTATTATTGTTCAAGAATGATTATTTTTATTGACATTAGTTAGTAGCTGTTCTCTTGCATCCAGAGTTTTTATTCCAAAAAGAAATTAAGAATATACTCTAAAATACTTAATATTAATAAACTTGTTCACGTGCAACTATCATTTAATGCACTTGACTTGACCTAGAAAATGAAACAATTTTACCCTGAAATCCCAAGAAATGACAGCTTGCTTTTTGTTGATTAAAAAGGGAGTTTGTCATAATGATTTCAAGAGTGTAACTCAGGGTGGCCGCTGGACCGGGAAAGCCGGGAATTTTATGAGACCGGGAAGTGACTGAATATATTTTTCGACCGGCAATTTCACAAACTTGCAGGAAAAAAATATGTCCAACTGTTATTTCAACCGTTTTTTAATATAATTGGTTAAATTTTTATCTTTTTCAATTATATCATTCAGTTTAGAGTGCGTAATTCGAAAATCTTTCACTTTAATACTTTTCCGTTTTATATTTTAATTTTTAAGCGTACATTTTTATTAAAAGAATTTAAAAAGCAGTTTTAAAGAAACCATTTAAAATCAGAAGCGTTTGAAATCGAAGATTTTGGATAAAAAATATTTTTATTCTATCAACTTTTATTATAAATTATTTAAGTATTTTTGAAATGGAACTGTACTTTCAGGATTGAAAAGTGAGTAATAATTGATTTTACAAGCTGATTCGGAATTAGTTCACAATTTTACAATGTTCAGATTTGAACTTAAAAAATGAAACTGATTCAATTGGAAAGTCTCATTAGTTAAACAGATATAAACGCGATTGAAAGTTTATGAATTATTTTCAATTTTTAAATTCAAAATAATATATTCATAATCAAAGGATCTTATTAAATTTCAAATATTGTTTCAGTCTAAAATGTTCCATTTTTAAACCATTCAATTTGAAATTTTTGAATTAAGAAGAAGAAACAATTACTTAATATTTAAAAATATTACATCTGACTGTTAATTTAAAATCAGTAATTATAAATCAAATATTCTAAACTAAAAACAAAACAAAAAACTAAACTTTGAACGTTACATTTTTAATTGCTCTATTTAAAAAAACCTAATTTGTAAGTCAAATTGCTCAATTTTGTTGTATAAATAACTACTTTGTTGAACATCAATTTTTTAACTAAAAATTTAACTATTTTGCTGAAAATCCGTTTCTTTTTTGGTTATTGTTGAAAATTCATCTTTTTGTAGGTGTAAAATTCAACGATTCCAGTTGAAGATTCATCATTTTATAGTTTAAAATTCATCGGTTTGGTTGCAAATTAATTTCTTCAACTGAAAAATTAACTGTTTCATGTTTGGTTGACAATTGATTTTTTTCTAATTCAAAATTCAACAATTTGAATGAAAATTGGTCTTTTTTAATTAATAAAAAATTAATTAAATTAAAAATATCGATATTTTCTGGTAGAAAATTATCTTTTTCTTTGAAAGGTAATCTCCTTGTTTAAAAATTATTCTTGTCAACTAAAAGTTTAGGTATGCCAGTTAAATATCTACAATTTTAGTTAAAAATTCATCTTTTAGATTGTAAATAAAATACTTGGTTGAAAGTTAAACTCTCTTTTGTTAAAAATTAATTTTTTTAGTTGAAGATTCATCATTTTAATTAAAAACTCATTTCTTTTTGAAAAATGAGCTATTTGTTTGGAAACTTGTTTTTTATTCGGATAAAAATGGTTTTTTATTTTGAAAAATTATTTCCCAATAATATTTGAAATGATTTAGAAAGATTTACAAAATTGTCAAAAATGAATTTTGAAGATTTTAAAGAATTTTTTTTTATTTGGCAAGATCTTAAAATAATTGTAGGAAAAGTTGCAATAATTGTAAAAGATGTTTCGAAGTTCTGAAAAAAATTCAAAAATAATTTAAAGTGTGAAGAAATGTAAAGTAACATGTAGATTTTTCAAGATTTTAAAGTAAAGTTTTTGACGCATTTTAAGGATTTTTAAACTATTTAAAGTGAATAGTATATTGCGTGACGAGGGTCGAAAGGCAACGATTTCACGAGTGTGAAGTTAGCTGCCCGAGCGAAGCGAGGGCTGATATCACACGAGTGAAAGCGTTGCCTCGGCCCGAGTCATGCATACAATTTTTCATCATATCGATAATCGAAAAGTCGACTTGAGATGACTGTGGAGCGGGTCGATACTCGAATTTTCAACCCTAGGGAAGAAAGTGACAGATCAATGCAAATGG
>CAKNXH010000567.1:131582-189600 GCA_932178445.1 Andricus quercusramuli
TTTTCAAGATTTTAAAGTAAAGTTTTTGACGCATTTTAAGGATTTTTGAACTATTTAAAGTGAAAATATGTTTTATTTTAATTTAAGAAGTGTCCAGTTTATAAAAAAATGTAACTGTTAAATTTTTAATGTTTCTAGCTTGAAATGGCTTAAAATGATGTCATTTTGAAAATTTGTTTTTTTCTAATGCAAAATTAAACAATTTGGATGAAAATTTGTCATTTTTAATTGAAAATTCACGTATTTTGCTAAAAAAATCGATCTTTTATGGTAGAAAATGATCTTTTTCTTTTAAATTTAATCTCCTTGTTTAAAAGTTGTTCTTGTCAACTAAAAATTTAAGTATTCCAGTTAAATATTTATTATTTTAGTTGAAAATTAATCTTTTACTTTGTAAATAAAATTACTTGGTCTTTTGTTAAAAATTCATTTTTCTGGTTGAAGATTCATCATTTTAATTAAAAATTTATTCCTTTGATTAAAAAATGAGCTATTTGTTTGGAAACTTGGTTTTTATTTGGATGAAAATGTTTTTTTATTTTGAAAAATTATTTTAAGTGAATACTTCAAATGATTAAAGATTTACAACATTGTAAAAAATGAATGTGGAAGATTTTAAAAAAATTTTGTTTATTTGTCAAGATCTTGAAAAAATTGTAGGAAAATTTCAATAATTTTAAAAGATGTTTCGAAGTTCTGAAAAAAATTCAAAAATAATTTAAAGTGTGAAGAAATGTAAAGTAACATGTAGATTTTTCAAGATTTTAAAGTAAAGTTTTTGACGCATTTTAAGGATTTTTGAACTATTTAAAGTGAAAATATGTTTTATTTTAATTTAAGAAGTGTCCAGTTTATAAAAAAATGTAACTGTTAAATTTTTAATGTTTCTAGCTTGAAATGGCTTAAAATGATGTAATTTTGAACAAATTTGAATAAGTTTTAATTTTTTAATTTTAATTTTAATAATTTTAATTTTTTAATTTTTGATTTAGAGCATTGAAAATGATAACGTGGATTTTTGTTTTTGGAACTGAATCTGAATCTTTGAACACTCAAATTTATAAAAGTCAAAATTTTTAATTTGTCAGTTTAACTGCCTTTAATTTAAAATTGTTCAGTTGAAAAGTTTTAGTACCTTCCATTTTATACGTTTACATGTTTGAGCATTTGACACCAAATTTTTGAATTATAAAACTTTTAAATTTTAATTTTAAAAGTGATTAAATTAAAGTAAAAGGGAATTTTTTTCTCTTATTAAGGCGATCATCCTAATATTAATTTTATATTTTAATTTAAAAATTGAGTGGAAAAAAAATATATTCCCCGCGTAGCGCGCGTCTTTGTTTTATAGTTTAATAAAATTGATGGTTTTTTATAAAAGTGTGTCATTTATTAATTTTTAATTGTTACGCTTGTACTTTTAAATTAATAAAAAATCCCCTATTTTCCCTATAATTGAACTGCTAAACCACTGTAATCCCTAAATGTCACTTTCTTGTTACTTTCTTGCCACCTGATTATTCTTCCTCTAATTTTCTCCACAGAGTAGTTTGAGCGCCTTATAAAAATACAATTATTATCTTCTTAAATTAGATTCAGCCCTTTTCAACTAAATACCAATGATTGAAAATAGTCGGACGAATTAGTAATAATTTGTTGAATTTTGCAGGGTTACTACGCAAGCGCTCCGAGGCCGCAGCAACCTAGAGGGATGAACAATCACAGAGGTGGTCAGAGTGGGGGTAATGCCCAGGTATTAAATATGACTGGGGTGGCTGGAAACGGTACACAACAACTTCAGTACGCTCATCCGAACATGTCGGCGATGTATGTTCAAAGCCAAGTCTCTGGACTGCAACATCAACAACCCGTGAATTTTCAAATTCCCACGATGCAGGTAGTAGTATTAGTACCATTTGTTATACTCGACGATATTAAGTCTGGTATAAGTGATCCAAAGTCCAGACACTATTTTCTAAAAATATATAATCAACCAAAAAGATTTGTTTTCTACCAAAAAAGACGGATTTTCAACAAATTGCGTATATTTGCATATAAATAGTTTGAACAATGGATGTGATGTTAGTTCACATTTGATTTGATTAATTTTTAGTCTATATTTTTTCGCTTCTAAAAATGTTTAATTAAATAGTTGCTTTTTCAAAACAAGAAAGCTTAATTTTCACCAGTAATAGAGTAGATCGATTTTCATTTTTAATCAAGAAAGAAACGAATTGTCTAGAACAAAGTTTAATTTTGTACCAAATTGTTGAATTTTCAGTTGAAAAAGACAGCGTTTCAACTAAATAGTTGAATTTTAACTAAAAGCGATCAGTTTTCAACCAAAACTAGAATAATTAATTTCCAGTTCAAACAAAATTAATTTTTGACCAAAAATGAAATGGGTTTTCAACAAAATAGTTAAATTTTCAACAAAGAAAAATGACAAAGTAGTTCAACTTACAAACAAGTAGTTGAATTTTTAACCAAAAAAATGACTTTTTAACAAAATAGTATTCATTTTCCACACAAAAATTGAATTTTCAACGAAATATTCTAATTTTTAACCACACGTGATGAATTTCAAACAAAAAATATAATAGTAGACTTTCAACAACAACAAAGTAAATATTTAACCGAAAATAATTGGATTTTCTTAGCGGGTTTATGTTCCTTCAGTGCGAATTTCAGCGAAAAAAGGAGAATGAGGTTGGAAAAAGTTCTGTAAAATTTTTATTTTCAAATTTTGGAATTTATTAAAAATAATTATTTTTTATATAGATAATAAGCTGCACAATTTGAATGTCTTTTTTAAATTCCCCTTTTTTGAATAAAGTCTGTATTCGGAGAGAAAAATTGGCTAATTTCAGTACTTTTTGTGCAAGATCATTTTTTTAAATTCTAACCCCAGTTGAAAATTCATCTCTGTTATAGAAAAAATTACTATTTTTTTTTTGGAAATTGATCTTTTTTAGTTAAAAATTCAAATATTTGGCTGAAAATTCGTGTATCTTTACGAATATTTGTCTTTTTTTGGTAGTAAATATCTTTGTTAAAAAATCATCTTTTTGGTTGAAATTGCACATATTGTTTGAATGAGTTGAACTCTTTTGTTGAAAATGCGCTTTTTTCGTTGAAGATTTATCATATTAGTTAAAAATTCAACTATTTGGTTGAAAATTCTTGTATTTTTACGAAAATGTGTCATTTTTTTTTATTTGGTAGTAAATTAATAATCTCCTTTAAAAAATCATATTTTTGGTTTAAAATTCCACTTATTGTTTGAATGCTGAACTCTTTTCTTGAAAATCCACTTTTTTCGTTGAAGATTTATCATATTAATTAAAAATTAATATCTTCTGTTGAAATTACATTTTTTTAACTGAAAATTTGCACATTCTATTTTTGGTCAAAAATTTATCTTTCTTAGCTAGAAATAAAACCGTTTGGTTGAAAAATGATTTTTTTAAATTGTAAATTCAACCATTTGCTTAAATGCTGAACTCTTTTGTGGAAAATCAATTCTTTCAGATTCATATTTTTTTTTTAATATTCATCTCGTTTTTTGAAAAAGTAATTTTGTTGAAAATTCGTTTTTTTTCTGCTGAAGAATTAGTTTTTTCAAACTTAAAATGTAATTATTCCATTTTTGGTTGACTTTTTGATCTTTTTTAGTCAAGAAATCAACTATTTGCCTGAAAATGTATCTTTTTTGCTTTTTAGTCAACCCGAGAATATAAATTTTCAATAAAGAAGTTCATTTTCAACCATTCAGTTAAATTTTTAACGGGAAAGTTTAATTTTCAGTTTGAAAAAATTATTAATTTTAAAACAAAAAAAATGTAATTTTCGTCCAAAATTATGATCAGCAAAAAATTGAGCTTTTAAAAAAGTAGTAGTAAAACTTTCAAGCAAGGCGTTAAGTTTCAACAAAAAAATATTAATTTTTTGTCAACAATCAAAACTCGATTTTGTACCAGACGAATTTTCAACAAAATACATGAATTTTTAACAAATAGTTCAATTTTCTACCAAATTGTTGAATTTTCGACATTTTGTACAAAAAAAGATAAATTTTTAAGCAAAAAAGATTGAATTTCCTAATAGAATGGAGGCATTTCTAACAAATTACATACATTTTCAGTTAAACAGTTGATGTGATGTTATTCCAAATTTTATTTGATTAATTTTTTTTAGTTTATACTTTTGCGTTTCTAAACATTTTTAACTAAATAGTTGCATTTTTAAACCAAAAGGGATACATTTTCACCAGTAATGGAGTAGTTAATTTTCATTTTGAAAAATTATTTTCAATGTTTAAAAAAATCATTTTCTGCAACAGAGTTTAAATTTTTACCAGATTGTTTATTTTTTTTTTTTTAAAAGAGGTAATTTTCTACAAAATAGTTGAATTTTTAACCAATCAGTTGAATTTTAAAAAGGATGGTTAAATTTTTGGTTAAAACAATTAATTTTCAGCCCAAAAAAAAACAAACTTTCAAGTAACATTATGAATTTAAGCCAAACAAATGAATCCTGAACTAAGAGATTAATTTTCCACCAAATCTTTGCGTTTTTAACAAACAAAAAAATTATATTCTACCAAAAAATGCAGAATTTCCTACCAAATTATGGAATTGTTTGAAAAACAGTTGACTTTTCAACAAAAAAGTTAATTTTCAACCGAAACAGATTAATTTCCAACCAGATAGTTGCATAAAAAAAAGTGAAATTTTGTATATGAGGAGGTGAATTTTCAAACCAAGTTCAACAAAATAGTGGAATTCTCAACCAAAAGAGTTGAATCTTCAACCAAGAAGTATGACTTTAACAAAATTGTTGAATTTTTAACAAAATAACTCAACTCTGAACCTAATTAAATTTTTAACCAAAGAAGATGCATTCTTAATCAAAAATTTAATAATAGCTTTTTCAGCCGAAAATAATTAAGTTTAACCAAAAATAGCCAGATTTTCTTATTGGTTTCTATTAATTCAGGTCGTATTTAGGTGGAAAAACGAAAAAAAACTTTGAAGTTCATCATTAATACTTTAAAAATATAAGCTAAAAAATTAAGCTAATTTTCCATTGCAAATTTTTTGATTTCGGACTACACATAAGTTGATACTTAAAACATTTTATGACACTATTTTTACACTGTTTTTTCAAATTTGTGACACTATTTACTCACCATTTTAGATCTCTGAAGTGAATCTGAGACCTGAAAGTCGTATAATGAATCCCAAAAGTTCTAATCTAAAACATTCAAATTATCCCGACAATTGCCTATTTACTGAAATCAACGTTGTGTAAAATTGACGTAACTAATTACCGCTTTAGAGTTCAAAAGTCTTATTTCTTTTTTCTTTTCCAGTTTCGAGCACCTCATCAGGCCCATCACAATCAGGGGCAAAATGCTTTTTATCAGACTTACCATCATCCAGCCACCACAATTATTGCGCCGAACATTTATGCGTTTCAACCGCCACATCAGACTCCATGTAAGTGGCGGCTTGATCCAAGGGTTATTCACTTTGAAAATCTTGTTTTAAACAGTTTAAAATCTTGAAAAAATCCTCGAGAGATCAAAGTGAGAGATCCGGAATCTTAAATTGCTAATTCCGATTTTTAAAGATCCTGGAATCGCGGGAGTTGAATGATTTCAGAATTGAATAACCCTCTCGGTCCTGCTCCCTTTTAATTACTTTTTTTGTTTTTTAATTTAGAAATGTTGAACTATTTCAGGCGCTATCTGTTGAGAAGCTAATATATTTTTAATGGATTTTTGCAGATTATCAAGTAAATCCTGCATATTTAAGAAATGCGACTGCAAACGCTGTGAATAGCAATACACAACATATGCAGGGGCAATTGGCTAATGCTCAGGGAAATACGGTGGTACCTCAGGGTTCACTTCAGCAACCTGCACAACCTCCTCAGCCAATGCCAGCGATGACCATGCCTATTGCTCAGACTGGTAAGTTTTCATTTAAAAAACTGATTTAGGCCGAATTTTTAAGGACATTGAATGCACAAAAGCATATTCAAAGAGATTGGAACCAAATATCAATTTATTAGTTTAAATTTAAATAAATTGATGAAGTTGGGAATAGAAAATGAGTTATTTGAAACAACTATTTCAGTTGGTTGATTTGCCATGAAGTAGTATTCTGGAAAAAGATTAAAATCTCCTTATTTTGATTTGACGTAATGATAGGGCTGTAAGAAAGAAAAGGGGTACAAATAAATTAGGCACTGTAAATTTTGCGAACTCTAGGCGATTAGTTCTCAGGTAGAAGTGTCTCACCCGGAAGTATCTATCGCTCTCAAAATCTTAATTTTACCATGCATATTTGGTTTACTACTCTGCCCTTTATTTCACTAATCCTCTTTTGTTTTACTGCCAACCCTTTAGCTTCCGTATCATAAATTTCCAAAAATTCAGCAATTCCGTAACAGCGAAAGACAGAGAAAGGGAAAGTAGCAGTAGTCGCCCATAATTTTACGTTGAAAGGTGCATTTTGTTCTTCTTTTATTTAATTGACTTCCTTGCGTTCGACTTTTAGCAGTTAATGGGTACAAAAAGTGAAAGTAGGAGGAGCCGCCTGGTGGTGGTTTCAGGTTCAAGGAAGGTTTTCGTACCTGCGTCCGTCTATCATCAAAGGTACTTGTGACTTTAGGTTTTAGGAGTTAGGGTCCTTGCAGTCTAATTGTCATTCAATCAAAATCGGCTTTCCGGTTTTCCCAAGACACCCTCATTTTCGGAACTGAAAAGGACACACACGAGTCGGAAATGCTCGTTTCTAGTTTACTTTGGGTGTTAGTAGTGGCTGTCTTTGCCCTTAGCGTCTTATCCTCACCAACACAGATCCAGCTGCGATACGGAAACAGGTCCCGGCCTAACTTTGGAATTTCCGCTCCTTGCAGTTTTGGCCAGTTTATCTCCCAACGCTGTGGAGTGTAGGCTTGTAATTCTCTAGTTTCTTTTTTAAGTTTAGTTTAGACTTAACGTTTTCAATTTTAACTTGAAACCTTTATCATTTTAGGGTTGAAAATACAGTTTTTTATTCTATGAAGCCTAATAATTTTAATTTTTCATTTTTTGAATATTTTAAAATTAGGCGATTATTTTATATTGTAGCACAATGTTTGTCGTTAATAATACGTACAAACTGCACTTTGGTGAGTAATCTTCAATGAGGTTTTTTTTTTCTTTCAATTTTCTGGTGTGACTATGTAATTGTGAAAGTGAATTGGATTAGTCAGTTTCTTAAGGTGGTTTTTGAATATTGAATATTTTTTTGAATATTTGGCTTGTACTTTATGAAAGTGGAGTGGGTTTTAAAATTTAATTTTTTAAATCACATCATGTTTATCGAGGTTTAATTGGAAAAAGGTTCTTCAATGATTTTCAATTGTTTTTAGAATCTGGATTTCTAAAAATATGTAAATTCCCCTGAAAATGTGGGGAATTTTTTCGAGAGCTCCCTCAAATTTTTTAAAAATTGTATTACAAAATTAAATGATAATGATTTTTTTACGTAAAATTAGCTTTATATTACTTGATATAAATATTTTTGTGGTTGGAAATTAACTTTTTGTTCTGAAAATTTAACTTTTCAATTTCTTATTGAAAATTAATCTTTTTTATTTGAAAATTCAAGTGTGGTTGAAAATACGCCAATTTTTGGTTCAAATAATCTCTTTGGTTGAAAATTCATCTTTTTGTTCGAAAATTTAACTGTTGTTGAAAATTCGTCATCTTCGGTTGAATTCAGCAGTTTCTGGTTTAAAATTAAAGCCTTTGGTTGAAATATCAACCGGTATATTTTTCGTTGTGAATTCAATTTTTTGGATGAAAATTCAAGTACTTGGTTGAAATTTACTCTCTTTTGTTAACTACTCACCTTGAAAAACCTGGAAATGTCGGAGTTTTTTCGAGAGCTGCCTTAAATTTTTTTTAAATTCTAATATAAAATTAAATAGCAATGATTTTTATACGTAAAAGTAGCTTTATATTACTGGATTTCAATATTTTTGTTGAAAAATTAACTTTTTGAACTGAAAATTTAACTTTTCAATTTCTTATTAAAAATTAATCTCTTTTAGTTGAAAATGAAAGTGTGGTTGAAAATACACCAATTTTTGGTTCAAATAATCTTCTTGGTTGAAAATTCATCTTTTTGTTTGAAAATTTAACTCTTGTTGAAAATTTGTCGTTTCCGGTTGAATTCAACTGTTTCTGATTTGAAATTAAAACCTTGTTTGGTTGAAATTTCAACCGATACATTTTTCGTTGAGAATTCGTCTTTTTTGGATGAAAATTCAAATACTTGGTTGAAATTTAATCTCTTTTTTTAACTACTAATCTTGAAAAACCTGGAAATGTTGGAGTTTTTTCGAGAACTCTCTTATTTTTTTTTTTTTAATTCTAATATAAAATTGAATAACAATGAGTTTTTATACGTGTAACTAGCTTTATGTTACTGGATTTAAATATTTTGGTTGTTGGTTCAAATAATCTTCTTGGTTAAAAATTCATCTTTTTGTTTGAAAATTTAACTCTTGTTGGAAATTCGTCATTTTCGGTTGCATTGAACTGTTTCTGATTTAAAATTAAATCCTTGTTTGGTTGAAATATCAACCGGTACATTTTTCGTTACGAATTCATATTTTTTTAAATGAAAAATTGATCTCTTTAATTGAAAATGTAACTATTTTGTTGAAAGTTCTATTTTTTTTTTTTTTAAATTCTTTTATTTTTTTGTTGAAAATTCAATTTTTTTGTCTTTTACAGAAGTGTATTCGGGGCACAACGGTGGTGCACCAAGTTCGGCTAGCAATGTCGCAAGCAAAAAAACGAGGAGATCGCACGCCATCCCAATCATAGATCCAAAAACTGGTGCCAGTATCAGTAACGAACTCTACGAGAGTGATGGCTCTATTAGTGGCGAAGGTGCCCCTCACGTGCAGGTGAGTGATCACAAAACTATCATTACAAGTAATCGACTAGAAGAGTTTCAATTAATCAACTTAATAAACAGCCTAATTTACTATTTAATCGACTCTTCTGCTCGGTTGCTTAACAATTCTCACGGTAAATCTTTAATTTCCAAATTGATATAATCTCTCAAATCGTTCTATAATTTATGTATTTATTTTATTTTGACCTTTCAACTGGATGGCTGCATGTCAGGGAAAATCAGATAAAAAAATGAGGGATTTGAATGGGAAAAAATTTCAAAATTGAGAGAATTTCTGTAAAAAGCAAATTTTACAAATAATCAGAGCTGCCATACAGTCACTTTTCTTTCAATAAATCAATCCATGGGCAAAATATATAATTCAGGGGCTATTCCTATTTCTAAATCTGCTTAAATTCTTTTGAAACATTTTACGGTATTTTAAAAGATTAATAACATTTTTTAATTTAAGGATTTTCAAAAGATTTTAAATATTTAAGGGTATTTTATCTTATTTTTATTATCTATTTATTATTTTATCTTATTTTATCTTATTCCAAGGAATTCATAACATATTTCAGTAATTTACTTGAAGAGATTTTAAGGTATTGCCAAAGATCTTACAGAATTTTAGGATATTTAAAAAAATTTCAAGATATTTTTAATAGATTTTAATGATTTCAAAGGAATTACAATAATTCAGGATATTTTGCAACATTGCAATAAATTCGTAATTAATTTCAGTAATTTAATTGCAGAGATTTTAACGCATTACCAAAGATTTTACAGATTTTTGATATCTTCAAACAAATTTCAAGAAATTTGTTATCGATTTTAATGGTTTCAAGGGATTTCAAAATATTTAAAAGAAATTGCAATGTTTTTGGGTATTTTAAAATATTCTAAGGAATTTTGAATAGATTTCAATAATATGAAGGGTTTCCAAAAGATTTGATAGATTTTAGGGTATTTTTTAAACAATTAAGAAGTATTAAAGAGCTTTAAAAAGTTTCAAAATATTTCAACGGATTTTAAATATTTGAGGGCATATTATAAAAAATTCCAAGACATTTCCAAGAGCTGTACACTTTAAGCGATTTCAAAAGATTTTAAAGTTAAAAAAAATGTAACCTTATTTACAACATTGTCAGAAATTCATAATTAATTTCAGTAATTGAGGAGATTTGAAGGTATTAACAAAGATTTTGAAAAAAATTCTAGGATATTTTTAAAAATTCCAAGAAATTTTAAATAGATTTTTAATGATTTCGAGGGATTTCAAACGATTTTCAACATTTTAGGGTAATTTTAAACATTTCAAGGAATTCTCAAGGAATTTCAATATTTTTGGGTATTTTAAAATTAAATGATTCGAAGGTATTTGAAGGTATTACAAAGGAAATTTAAAGATTTTAATGTATATTTAAAACTCCCAAGTAATTTTAAAGATCTTTAGTGAGTTTCAAGGAATTTTAAAAGCTTTGAAAGGATTCGGAATATTTTTGGGTATTTGAAAAAAATTCCAAGGAATTTTTAATAGATTTTAATAATTTGAATGGATTTTAAATGGTTTAAAATATTTTAGGGTTTAAAAAAAAATTAATACCAATTTTCAAGAGATTGAAAGATTTTTAAAAGTTTTGAATGATTTTAAGAGATTACAAACAAAATTTCAAGCGCCTATAACGAATTTTCTAGAATTTCGAAAGATACTGAACCGTTTTACAGGATCTATAAGGCTTTAAGATATTTTAAAAGATTCCAAGGGATTATTTTTGAAGATTTCTGAAGATTTAAATGATTTTAAAGGAGTTCTAAACTCCCTTTCATTATTTCATATAATTTGACGGGATTTGATAGTATTTTAATTGATTTCAAAGAATTTATTGACAAAGTGTGAGGGATTCCGTAGGGCTGCAAAGATTTAAAAAATTCGATTGAATTCTAAATTTACTAAATTGAACGCATTTTTTTTAGCTTTTATTTAATTCATTCTGTCTTCTTAACTCACCTTGAATTCTCAGACATTTCATCCAAATTTTTTTAATCTTTTTGAATTTTCTAAACTCTTTTTAAATGTACTGAACTCAATGAATTCTCCATATTTTTAAATTGTTTTCAATTCACTTGCATTTTTTTTAATTCTTTGGAATTCAACTTGAAGTTGTATTGTAGTCTTATGAATCAAATTCTTTTTATTTATTTTAAATTCAAAAGAACATTAGTCAAATTATCCATACACTTTATTCATACTTAGTGACTTTTTGCGTAAAAAATTAGTTACTTTGTGTCACTTTTTCGTTTTAAATAGGTCACTTTTTTCAAGTAAATTAGGCTGTGGCAGCTTTGAGAATGGTATATTTGAAATCATTTTATTAACTTATAAAAGATTCTATGTTTAAAATGTTACAAGATTGAAATTTTGATTTTTAAATATTAATCAAGGAGTACGCAAACATCAAATAAAGAAGATGATTAAAAAATCAAAATAGTGTTGATATTTGTTCAACATCTTCAATTTAAATATTAATGGTTAGGGAATATGAAAAATTAGTCGGGAAGTGTGAGGGAATTTTGAAAGTGAAATTTGTGCAGCCACCCTAATTTCTATTTTTAATTTATTTATCTACTCAGTCTATGATTTGACTTTGGAACCAGATTTTAGTTGTTATATGCGAAAGCACTTGAATTTCCATCTTTCGCCCTCTGTCACGAAGATTTGATGATTGTTGCAGAATTGCGATAAAGCTGTGATAGCTGACTTTGCGGCGATGGTCGCAAAAGCTGCGACCGAGCCGAGTTCCGATTCCCCGGTGGCAACTAGCGCACCCGAATCTCCCACTTCCCAAAACACATCCCAAAGCTTACCCAACCTCAAAGTCCAAACGAACTCGAATGCCGCCGATACAAATAGTCAGTCGAATACCGGTCCTCCCACCCCAACACAAAGCTTACCCGGCGCTTTTTCGCCAAACAGTCAATCGTTACCTACTTCTAGTAGCCCGGCTCAATTAGAATCGTGCCCGGTTGTTAAAGTGGAATCGAAACCACTTCAACCCTCTATCAAAGAATTCCAGCCGAGAGGAACAGACAAGCCAGTTGTTGTCACCGAGGAACTCGAATCGCAAACGAGTTCCGCGGCTACACTCGCGAATAAAGATAAAATTCCTCCTACGCAGCCTCCAGCAGCAGCTCGTGTTCCGGCACCCGAGGTCGAGGTGAAGAGCACGATTTTGCCGCAGGTCACGTCCCAAACTCAAATTCCATCAACCAGTCCGAGCTCAAATATTCCTGATCTCCCGCTCCCGTCCGCCGCCGCCACTGCTGTGGCTGCTGCTAATCCCGTTGTTCCTGCCAAGGAACCATTCCCCAACTTAGTCAACAAAAATAAGTCCAGTTCGCCACCTCGTCGGAAATCACAGAATCCGCCTTCGAACGCCATCACCATTCCGGAGATGCCACCCCTGCATAAGGAGCCGAAGGAACAGAAGGAGCGGAAGGTTAATGAGAAAAACATCAGCTCGAGAGGTACTACTCCGACACCTGTTCACAGTCAACCAGAGCACATCCATCAAAAGACAAATGGAGAGACTGGTGGTGACAAGCCGGAAACTGAAACACTGCCTAAGAATGAAGCGCCACAGAAGACAGCTGATGGTGGTGAGTTTTTTCAATTGTTTGACCCTAATTATTCTAGATTTTTGTAATTTTAGAAATTGAATTTAGAGTGTCTACCTGGCCGGGAATTCGATTCAGTGACCCGGCATTTTTCTTGCCAATATACTACATAATATGAAAATTTAAAGTGGTTTCATATATTTTATTACACTAATTCTGAGTTAGGAGACCGGAATATCAGTCAAGAATTATAGTTGCTACTAATAAATTCGAAATGCTTTATATTTCTGAGTTGGGACAGTTAATTTTCGAGAAAAATCATAACTTTGAGCTGAAACAGGAAATTTTCTGAAGCAATTATATGTAATTTTGACTTAAATCAAAGAATTTGCGAAAAAAAACAATATAATTCATACGTAGAACGAGAATTTATTCAAAAGAATTATGATTTTTGATTTGGAACAGGGAACTTTCAAACAGTTATATAATTATAAGTTTCGACATGGAATTTCAGTAAAGAAATATCGTTTTGAGTTTAGAACAGGGAATTCCCGTGAAGAATTGTAATTTTGACTTTGGAAGATGAATTTTTTTACATGGAATGGAAAATTTTTGAAAATAATTTTGATTTATAAGGAAGAAATGTACCAAAACAATTCTTGTTCCACGTCAGTATTCGTCAGATTTTGTTCATTACTTGTCCCAAATCGGAATTTGTTTGAATTTAAACATTCTTCCTTTTTGGCAAATAAAAATTTGTCACTAATTTAAATTAATCTTCAAATTTTTAGAAAAGGGGAGTTACTATATTGCTAATATATAATAAAAAAGTTGTAAATAAATAATTAATATAATTCTAACTTGGTACAGGGAATTACCGTAAAGAATTATTATTTATAATATAATGTAATAAATAATTTTTATAATATAGTAATAATTATTATAATATAATTTATATTTATAATTTATATTATAATAGTAATTTCCATAAAGAATTATAATTTAGATTTATTTTACAAAATTCTCTGTTCCAAATCAGAATTGTAATTCTTATGGACAGAAATTATCTAATGTTCCGACTCAGAATTATAATTCTTTTCCAAAATCCCCTGTTCCAAATCAGAAATCTTTTAAATCGTTCCAAATTTTTTAAAAACTCTTGGAATATTTCAAAATGGTTTGTAGTCATTCAAATCTTTTGAACTGTTTCAAATTGACCGGGCAAAATTAACAATTGACCGGGAAAAAACTGGAAAATGGCCTGGAATTTAAAATCATCCACCGGGTGGACACTCTAAAAACATAAATTACTGTTTATCGTCCATCATTAAAATTTAACTACGAAATTCTTGGAAATTAAAAAAAATAACGTAAATCCAACAAGGAAATCTGGACAACATAGTTTAAAAATATCTCCATTCAAATTTTATAAAACCAAAATTAAAAAAGAGGACAGAAATAGATTTTTTTGTGAATGTTTTTTAATTTTGATTTTGAAAAAATAAAAACGACGAGAGAAAAGAATATGGAAGGGGATTTGGTGGTTGCCTTCTTTTTCTTTAATCTTTTTTTAATTTTGTGTCTTAAATTTAAGTGGAGAAATTCATGAGTGTTGTCGAATTTTAATGGTTAATTTTTTTTTTTTTAATTTCCACTATTTTCTAGTGCAATACGACTTGTTTGATTATTTTTCATTCTCAAGGTATCATATTTTGTTTATGCCTAGGGACTGTGAGGCCGGTCCTAATTTTTTTTTAGAAGGGTGGATTTTAATTTGAAATAGGTATTAAAAATTTTCGAAGATGTCGGAATTTAGATATTTTATTATTTCTGTTTTTAAATTGTGATATGAAATCAAATAACAATATTTTTTCATTTTTTAAAGTTAGCCTTATATTACTGGTTTCAACTATTTTGATGAAAAGCCTTTTTTTTGTTGTTAGAAATTAGTTTTTTTTAACTGAAAAATTTAACTATCCTATTTTTGGTTGCAAATTTATATTTTTTAGTTAAAAAATCAACTATATAGTTAAAAATTCAAATCTTGTTGAAGATTTGTCCTTTTGGTTTAAACCAACAAAAGATTTTTATTTAAAATAAAAATTTTTATTTAAAATAAAATTTTTTTTTGGTTGATTTATGAAGTATTACATTTTTCGTTGAAAATTCATCGCGTTGGTTGAAAATTCAGCTATTTTGTTAGAAAATTCATCTGTTTTGTTAGAAAATAGATCTGTTTTGTTAGAAAATTAGTCTTTTTTGGCTAAAAGTGCAACTGTTTCGTTTTAAATTATTCTGTTTTGGTTGAGGATCAAACTATTTTGTTGATAATTCATCCTTTTCCGTTGAATTCAAGTTTTCTAAAATATAAATTACAATTTTTTTCGTTGATATATCAACTGTTAATTTTAACGTTAAGAACTCATTCTCTTCTTCGTCTCTTCAGTTAAAAATCGATTTTTTAAACTGAAAATTGAACTATTATATTTTTGGTTGAAAATTTATTTTTTTAGTAGAAAATTTAGTAGAAAATTTATCTTGTTGAAAATTTATCTCTGTGGTTGAAAAAGTAACTATTTTGTTCAAAATTCGTTTTCTTTGGTAGATAATTACTTCTCTTAATTAAAAATGTAAATATTTTATTTATTGTTGAAAGTCGATTTTTTTTAGTTGAAAATTCAACTATTTGGTTGAAAATTCATGTATTTTGTTCAAAACTCGTCTTTTTGTTAGAATATTCATCTTTTTGGTTGGAAATTCAACTATTTGGTTAAAAGATCATTTATGTTGTTGATAATGCAATATTTGTACTTGAAATGTTTGGAATTTGAAGCTATTTAAATAGAATTTAATATAGTATTCACATTGATTTTACTTAAAAGAATATATTTTCGTAAGCAAAATCTCATTATTACCCCTGTTTTTAAAGGGGTCTACTCACCTGAAAAATAGCTTTCATTCACAAAATTGAGTTAAATATGCACTAAATTTTAAGTATAAGAAGGTAAAATAAAAAGTTGTTTTTATTATTATTTACTATTTATTTATTGTTCACTATTTTTACACATTTAAATATTTAGAAGTACTGGAAAAGAACATTATTTATAATAAACTCGCGAAATTATTTACATATTCCTTGTCGATTTAAATAAAAATGGAAAAATCTTGAGGTACCTGGAAAAAACCTGGAATTGTTCGAGATTTTTTTTCAGGTTTTGAGTAGATACTAGATATCCTGATTGAACACTGAAATTTTGCAATCCTTCAATTTTTGTTTAATAAATACAAAATTGTATTGTCTATATTGTTATGGTACATATAAGAGATTTTGTTTCTCAAATAAGAAGTGTAGCCGATGAGAAAAGAGATTTTCAAGCCAACATCTGTCCAAATATTGAACTAAAGACATTTGTCCTTGGAAATGCGAATCCAAGGATATTGATCCCGTCTGGTTCTTTCACCAAGAATCATATTCAAACCTTCACTAAATGCATCGAAAGTCATGTCATTTATTAATAGTATTATTGAACATTAAATAGCCATTAATAGCTTAAACTTTGATAAAAAACTTGTTTCAAACTGTATTTATTTATATTTTCAAGATTCATGTTTTTTTTTTATAAGAACAAAATTGATAGTATATCACCGAAATAATTGATTGATTCTTAACTAAATTTGATTTAGAACGCAATTTTGTAATTTGTTCTCGCAAACCTCAAAGTAAACTTTCACTTAATCCACATTCGCAATTGAAGTAAAATCAGGTTTGTCCACTTTGTAACAATATAGATAAAAATATATTTACATTCTAATTATGAGAAGTTTCGATGAATATTTATCTCGCCGCACTAGCAAACATGTTTACTTTGTTTTCTGAATTTAGATAGGAATGTTTTTTTTTCTCGTCCTTTTTATATCTCGGTTTAAAAAGTGAAATTATTAATAAACAATCCTCTCGTTCGAGTAATAATTTCTATTGACTATAATAGAGTTCGCTTTTCCTATTCATCATGAACTTTGTGCTTCTATTTCTCGATAGTGTTCCTACACACCCAGGATTTTTGTACAAATACGAGGTTATAGACAAAAAATAGCTCTCAAGAATGCTGCTACATAATTTAATGCCGGAGTACATCATTCAGAAACTAGGGAAATTATAATGTTGCATTCTTGGATACTTTTTAGCAGACTGGTAGTAGGATTTAAGAATTAATCTCAGAAGGTCGCTTTTTTATTGGGAGGCTTTGAATGCATGCAGTTTTTGCATTTAAAAAAAAATTCCAAATTGTGCAGCTTATTATCGTAAAAAAAATTATTTCAAATTAATTCTAAAACTTGAAAATATGTATATATTTTACTCCAACTTTTTCAAAGCTTTTTAATTTCAGTCTATCGTAATTTAGACTTTAAAAAAATTGATGTTCTTTAAAATTTGAGTTCCTTTGAATCAAATTGCAGACTATACCCTTTCCCTTTTCCTCTTTTTTTATAAGTATTCCTCTTTTTTCCCCTGCTGTCCAAAACTTTCCCCCTTTTTCGTTTTATCCCTGAAATGCGAACAAAATTAGTAGAACCCAGTAAAAAAATCCATTAAAGTCACATAATTCTTTTTGGTTGAAAATGTAATTGTTTTGTTGATTATTCAACTGTTTTGGCTAGAAAATTTGTTCTTTTGGGTTGAAAATTCATTTTTTTTATTTTTATTTTTTTTTTTTTTTTGTACAAAACTCATGTTTCTTGGTTGAAGATTCAACTGTCTTATAAAAAATACGTATTTTTGGTTTGAAAATTTAATTATTTGTTTTTTGGTTAAAGCTTAATTTTTTTTGTTTGATAATTAATTTTCTTGGTTAAAATATCATCTTTTGGTTAAAAATTTAACTATTTTGTTGAAAATTTAATTATTTTGTAAAAAATTCCACTAGTTTTAAAAAATGTCATGTCTATTCGAAAATTCAAATTTTAGAATTAGTCATTTTGGCTGAAAAAGTTTTCAAATAGTTTTCTTGTACTTCAGTCTTCTTTTTTGGTTGAAAAGTGGTTCAGAATTGATCTCTTTTGTTTTAAATTCGCTTAAATTTAATAACTGTTTTCGATTGAAAATGAAAAGTTTTTGTTCGAAATATAAACTACTATATTTTTCGTTGAAAATCCATCTTTTTGGGTAGAAAAATCACATTTCCTGGTTAAAATTAGTCTTTTTGGCTGGGGAATCTATTTATTATTATTATTATTTTTTTTTAAAGGTTAATCTTTTTTCTTTGTTAAGTCGACTATTTGCTGGAAAATTCAACTATTTTCTTGAAAATCTAATTATTTTGTTGAGAATTCAGCTATTTGTTTAAAACGCCATCTTTACTGGTTCAAAATTCAACTTTTTTAATATCAAATTCATCTTATTAGATAGAAAATTTGTTCTTTTGGATTGAAAATTCATCTTTTTTGGTAGAAGACATCTTTCTTGGTTAAAATTAACTTTTTTGTTGAAAATTCAACTGTTTTCTGAAAAAATCAAGTGCATACTTGGTGAAAAATGTTGGTGTACACCAGATTTCAAGATAGCGTGGGATTGCAAAAGATTGCAAAAATTTCCATTAATTATAGGAAATTCATTATAGAAAAAATTATAGGATAATGAGCTTTAGCATAAATAATACAAAAATATGAAAGGAACTAATGTAAAACGTAGAGAAAATGCAAAGGAACTATTTATTTTGACAGTAAACAATTTTAAAAATCTCTTTAACATTCAATTAAAAATGTATTTAAAAACCTTCTGGAATCTCTTGAACTTCCTTGACACATTTGAAAATATTTTTAAGTTCTTTAAAGTCTTTGAAACCTTTTAAAATCTGTTAAAATCCATTGAAATGTTTATGAATATTGTTTAAATAATTAATAATCATTGTATATTTGCAAAGTATCGTAGAAATCGTGATTCACTAAACTAATTGATCATATTCGTTAAAAAATGGTCGAGTTCTTGATTTCTTTATGAAAATTGTTTAAATAACTAATAATTCTGGGAAATTTCGAAAGCATCATATAAAAAAGTCATCGGAATGATATTCTTAGTTGATTCTGTAAAAAATGTAGCCTATTTGTTAAAACATAGCCAAATTCTAAATTTTTAAAATGAAAATGGTTCAAATCATTCTTAATTCTTGCAAATTTACAAAGCAACATAGAAAAGTCATTCATTTCGCAAAAAAAATTGAGCCTATTCGTTGAAAAATAGACAAATTCTGAATTTTGTAAGAAAATTGTTTAAGTTGTCAAAATTCAACAGTTTTGTGGAAAATTAACTATTTTGTTTAAAAATACGTTTGTTTTGCTTAAAAGTTTAACTATTTAGTTAAAAATGATTGTTTCTTGCAAATTCAACTATTTTGTTGAAAATTGATCTTTCTTGGTTGAAAATTAATCTTTTTCGGTTCTAAATTCAACTATTTTTTTTAAAATACAATATATTTCGACTTGAAATATTAGAAATTTTAACAGGATGGCCGCTGGACTGGGAATTTTATGAGACCGGGAAAAACCGAAAAATGACAGTGAATTTATTTTCTTACAGGGAATTTTACAAATTTTTAGAAAAAAAAATTTGACCCACTTTGGTTTCAACCGTTTTCTAACAATTTATTTAAATTGTCATCCTTTTCAATCATGGTATCATTCAGTTTAGAATGCGTAATTCGAAAATCTGCACTTTGAAAATTTTCCATTTTTAAAACTGAACTGTACTTTCAGGATTAAAAAGTGAATAATAATTCATTTTACAAGACGATTCGGAATAAGTTCACAATTTTAGAATTTTCGGATTTTAACGTTAAAAGTTAAACTGTTTCAATTGGAAAATCTTATTAGTTACAAAAATATAAACGCCTGATTGGAACTTTATAAACTATTTTCGATTTTTAAATTACTTCAAAATAATATATTCATAATTAAAGACTTTTATTAAATTTAAAATATTGTTTCAATCTAAAATGTTCCATTTTTAAACCATTCAGTTAAAAAAAATTGTATTAACAAAAAAAAACAATGACTTAATATTTAGAAATATCTGACTGTTCATTTAAAATCAGCAATTATAAATCAAAAATTCAAAACTAAAAACAAAAGAACTAAACACTAAATGTTACATTTTCAATTGTTTTATTAAAAAAAAAAATTAATTTGTATGTCAAATTGTAGAATTTTCATGTATAAGAATTGAACACCTATTATGGTTAGAAAAAATTCGAGTAAGTTCAAGAGATTTTTAGATGTTTTGAAAAATTCATAATTATTTAAAAATTTGAAATGATTTCAAGTAATTTAAACGAAGTGTCTACGTGTACCAAAAAAAGCCGGCTATTCGTACCGAAATTTCGGTGCAAATAGCCCACGGCCTAATTTAAAACATAATTTAGATTTCGAAAAAAAAATTTAGAAGCTTTTTAAGAATTATGAGAGGTTTGAAAATAATTTAAAAAAAAAACATTTCCTTGAGATTCCTAGGAAAATTAAAAATGATTTTTTATCTTGAAAAATTAATTTCAAGGGAATATTCAAAAAACATTTAGAAAGATTTACAAAATTGTCAGAAATGCATGTGTAAGGTTTTAAGGAAATTTTTTTATCTGGCAGTTTAATTGCATTTAATTGAAAATATTCAGTTGAAAAGTGTCAGTAGCTTAATTAGCAGCTCAGTTTTTATTACTTTAAATGGAAAATTTTTAGCTTTAGAGTTCGATTTTTTGAATTTAATTGACCGTGAAAAATATTTGCGAACCGAGAAATGACCTGGAATTTCATATGGTGCCTACAATAATTTTATTGACCTATTTTTGTGAAAAATACCCTATTTCCTAAGCTGTAAATAATTCATTTTTGTATTATCTCATATTAATTTTTCTAAAAGCGTGAAAGATTTGCATTGAATTTTTAAATCTTCCTCTGAGTCTTCCTCACTCATATCTTCATCCTACAACTCAAAACAAACGTTTTACTCAAAACAAAGCCTGTTTGTTTATTGTTTTTGTGATCTTGAGATATCTTCTTCACTGTTTACACCTGTGGTCTTTTGTTCGAGAGGTGGGTCCCTCTTGAAAAATTTGTCCAAATAGGATGGACCTCTGAAGAGTTGGCTAAATTCTCACTGCTGATTGGCTTTCAATTTGCAGAGGCTTTTCAGTCACTGTGCGAAGTACGTTTTGTACTTTGTGTAAATCTATCAGTCGCCACTTGATCGTCCGAGACGTTTAGTTCAGTGTCGTTGTGTGTCTCTAGAATTAAATAATGTTAATGTAAATCATCGTTTTCCTGTAAAGTCCAATCACGTGACTGTTGAATATTTATCTGTCCCGAAAAAGTTTCAGTGTTTAAACGTATTATGCCACTCGACGATTAATTTGGTTAATGTCTTTCTCTATATTATTTCTTGACGTATCGTTATTAATAACGAATTGAGAATCTAGTTGACTAACTAACTATTCGCGACATTTTTCATATTTGTGATTCACTGTGCTGATTATTGACGAAGTCCTCCAAAATGGGACATAAGAAGAAGGGTGAGTTTCGAAAATATGTCCTTTTATTTTTCTATTCGTTATTTGTTTCTGGTATTTTTCATTCAATGTCGAATTCTATTTGGTTACTTACAATTAGAAATAGAGTGATTTTATAAATTAAATTAATTCAGGCTTTTGAGTTTCTGAACGGTATTTCAAGTTTTCTAAAATTTTTAATTTTTAGTGTTCTGAAATTATTAATATGGAGAGGAAATATGAATGCCCGGACGTAAAATCAACATCTGTCTAGACTCTAGACTAGACGGGAGAATAATTTAGGTGCATTTGATTTAAAGATAAGCTCTGGGATATAATACGGGATTATTGTATGTTCTAGAAATTGTAAATGTAGACGAGCGAAAGTAAATAAAAAGGTGTTTTCATGGTCGATAAACATGCGATTTACAAGGTTGCCAGACCTTTTTTTTTGTTTTCAATATTAGGGGTCATCCATAAACTATGTTAACAATCTTGGGATATTTTGACCCCCCTTCCACCGGTTAATCCTGCGTTTTTTCGTGTTTCTAATGAGTTGTTCTGTAGTGAGTCGAATTTTCCACTAGAAAGAAAGCAAAAAAAAGTATTTGAATTTTCAACAAAATAATTGAGTTTTTAACCAAATAGTTGAATTTTTAATCAAGTATAGTTCCGTTCTGAAACTAAAAATAAGAATTCTCAACGAAAGATTTAAGATTTCGCATTTCATGTAAGACTATGAATTTTTTTGATCAATTTCCAACAAAAAAGGTTACATTTTGAACATACAAAGATGAATTTTTACCAAGAATGTATTTTTTAATCAAGAGAAATGAATTTTCAACTATAAAAATATAGATTTTCAACCAAACATGAAACAGTTTATGGTTTAAAAAAAAGGGATTAATTTTCTGCTCAGAAAGATGAATTTTCAACAAAATATATGAATTTACCACAAAACAGTCGTGTTTTCCACCCGACACTATAGATTTTCAACAAAAACGTTAATTTTATACCAAGCAGTTAATTTTAAAAATAAATAGTTTCATTTTTAACCAAGTAGTTGAATTTTCAAATTAAACAAAAAAGTTTTCAACGATTTAAAAAAAATATCATTTAAAACATGAATTTTTTACAAAAAAAAACGAATTTTCAACAATTTACATGAATTTTACACAAAAAAGATGATTTTTCCGCCCGACACTATGAATTTTCAACAAAATGTTTTTTCTTTGCAAACAAAATGTTAATTTTGCACCAAGTAATTGATTTTTTAATAGTTTATTTTTTTCAAAATTGTTGAATTTTCTACCAAGATAATTGATGATTTTCAATAATTTTAGAAAAAAAATAATTTTCAATGAAGTAGTTGAATAAAAAACAGTTTTCAACCAAAAGTGGAATAGTTAATTTTCAATTTAAAAACATAATTTTCAACACAAAAAAAAATAATTTTTCACAAGTTAAATTCAACCCAAAAAGGTGAATTTTTAAACAAATAGTTGAATCAGCATCCGAAAAGATGAATTTCGGAAAAGATTAATTTTCTGCACAAAAAGATGAATTTTCAACAAATACATTAATTTTTCACAAAACAGTTGAATTTTCCACCTGAAACTATGCATTTTCAATAGAAAAGTTAATTATCTGCAAAGTAGTTAATTTTCTTGAAGAAATAGTTTACATTTCAACAAAAAAGTATAATAACTTAGTAAATTTGAAAGTCTGTTTTTTCTCCTCTTTTGGTTAAAAATTCTACTATTTGGTTAAAAATTGAATTATTTTGTTAAAAATGTAACTATTTTGTTAAAAACTTTTTTTTGTTGCCAAAAAGTCAACATCTTGGTTGAAAGTTAAACCACTTTGTTAAAAATGTATCTTTTTTAATTGAAAATTGAACTATTTCGTTGAAAATTAACTGTTTTTAAACTGAAAATTTAACTATTATATTTCTAGTTGAAAATTTATATTTTTTATTTAAAAATCCATGTATTATGTTAAAAAATGCATCTTTTTCGTTGATAAATCATCTCTTTGGTTGAAATTTCAACTGTGACGAATTCATCTATTTGTTTGTAAAATCATTTCTACGGTTGGTGATTTAACTGAAATATTTGTTTTAAAGTTCACGTATTTTGTTAAAAATTAATCTTTTTCAATAGAAAATTGATTTTTTTTAGTAAAAAAGTAATTTGTTTTACTGAAACTTTAATTCTTCCATTTTTTGTTAAAAATTTATCTTTTTTGGTTGAAAAATCATGTACATTTTGTTAAAAATTCGTCTTTTTTGATAGAAAATTAAACTTTTTGTAGAAATTTTACCCTTTTTGGTTGGAATGTAAATTATTACATTTTTTTTTTTTTTTTATTCATCTTGTTACTTTAAAATTTTAACTGTTTTTTTTTAAATTGAACCATTTTTTTCACAATGTAAATATTTTGTTAAAAATTCAACTATTTTGTTGAAAATTTAACTATTTTGTTCAAAAATCTTTATTTTTTTTTTGCTTGAAATATCGACTATTCGTATAACATTTCTTGTTTAGAATTCATATTTTTATTGAAAATTCAACTTTCTCATAAAAATTATGTTTTTTTGGCTTGAAAATTTAACTACTTGGTTTACAATTTATATTTTTTGTTTGAAAATCCACGTGTACTTTCAAAAACTCGTGTGTTTGGTATAAATATAATCTTGCTAGTTAAAAATAATCTTTTTTGTTGAAAATTAATTTCTTTGGTTTAAAATTTATCTTTTTGTCGAAAATTCGTGTTTTTTGTTATAAACTTAATCTTTTTAATTAAAAATTCATCTTTTTCGTTGAAAATTCATCTCTTAAGCTAACAATTTAACTTTTTGTTTGAAAGTTCTTTTTTGATAGATTTTCTTGGTTTGAAATTTTCTCTTTGTTGATTAAAAATGCAACTGTTTCATCGAAAATGAACTTTTTTGTTGAAAATTCATCATTATTTTGCGTTGAAAATTCAACTCTGACGAATTCATCTATTTGTTTGAAAATAAATTTCTTCTGTTGATGATTTAACTATGAGGTAAAAAATTCATTTAAAACTTGAAATATTTGTTTGAAAGTTCATGTATTTTGTTCAAAATTAATCTTTTTTGTTAGAAAATTGATCTTTTTAGTAAGAAACTGACCTCTTTCGTTGGAAATTTGACACTTTTGTTGAAAATTGTTTTTTTTTTTATTTTAATTAATTTCTTTTACTGAAACTTTAATTTTTTCATTTTTTGTTAAATGTATTTTTTTTTAGATGAAAGTCATGCAGTTTTGTTTAATTCGTATTTTTTTGGCAGAGAATTAAAATATTGGTAGAAATTTCATTTTGTTGTTGTTGATATATCACTTATTCAGAGCTCGAAACGGGTTACTTTTTTTATCCGAAGTTACTAAAAAGTTACTTATTCTATGGAATTTGTGCCGGGAAAATTATTGAATAACAATAAAATAATAATTAGTTCTATGTAAAATATATAAAAAGGACTATCATTTGAATTGCTATGAATCCTGATAAAAATTGAAATTTAGCTAAAATTGCTAGTTATTAATTTAAAATTTAAATCTTTTTTGTTGAAATATCGAACTATGTATTACATTTTTCGATGATAATTTATCTTCTTTGGTTGAAATTTGGTTAAAAGTTGAACAATTTTCACCCTTTTGTCTAAAAAAGACATAATTTTATTTGAAAATTCATCTTTTTGGTTAGAAATGTACTTATTTTGTTGAAAATTCGTCTTTTTCGTTTGAAGATTTCCCTGTTTTCGTAGAAAATTCAACTATTTGGTAGACAGAAAACTTTTTTGTCAAAAATCTATATTTACTCGTTGAAAATTCAACTGCTTTGTAAAAATTAATTTTTTTTTTGCCTAAAAACTGAACAATGCGGTTGAAAAAGAACCTATTTTGAAAGTACATTTTTTTAAACCAACATACCCGACATACTCGAGAAATTCAATTTATGTAAAATAATTGTAACCAAAAACCTATTTTGTTGAAAAATCGTTTTTTTTTTTTTAATTATTGTTACTTATTTGAGAGAAGTATGGTTACTATTTTTTGAAGCTGAGCAGTTCCGAGCCTTGATTATTACATTTTTTGTTGAGAATTCATCTTTGTAGGTTGAAAATTCAATTATTTTGTTGAAAATTTAACTTTTCGGATTGAAAAATGAGCTATCTTTCAGAAATTGCACTGTTTTTGGTTGAATTTGAATCGTTTTTGTTTTGAAAATTGGATTGTGTGGTTGAAAATGCACAAATTGTATGTTATGGACAGCACCTTATCGACTCTTCTCAAGTAAATTCCTCGTTTCCCACGAGTATGTAGTTTGTTACGGCGGACTGCGGCGGACTTTCAGCCAGATGATGACGTCATTGTAGAATTTAGGCGGAAAGAAACGAGTGAATCCGATTTGATCCGATCGGAGCGCCATGAGCTCCCCCAGTGGGAGGCGCCGCCGGTCTTCCGTCGTCGCTGGGTTTCCAAGCCCCTCAGAGGCCAGCACGTGCTGTGCTATCCGGTGTGCTACGTTTTCTTCTCCTCTCAAAACCCTCAATTCACATCAATTCCAACCTCCACACAACTTTGCAAACCATACAATCACTGCCATATGTAAAAACAATTGTACCCATGGCTCAACGAATACGCTTATACACAATATCTCTTCCTTAATTTTAACATTCGTAACTCAAGCAAGCAACCAACCAACCACCTAGCAACTACTTTTACTCCAAAATTGTACATACTTTCCCTGCAATCCTGCGCCCTTTACACGCAACGATTCCCAACGCCCCAATTTTTTAGTATCATTTTTACTCCTCGTTTTTGTAAATATATTTATCAAGTGACGCGTTTTCTTATTTTTTATCTGAAACTAGAAGCAACGATACGATACTATACGTTTTGTGTTAGTGACGTCCTACTTTTAATCTAAATTATTGAAAGTCTAAATTATTGTAAAGCTAAATTATCGCGAATTGTAATTTATTTCGAAAGTGCTCTGGAAGAGAAAGGAGACTGATCCAAGATGTTCCTCGGAAATTCGTAAGTCTGATTTTAATTTACTCAATTTTTTGGAGTGTGCATGTGCCAGCCTCGTGATCTCGATTTGGGTGGAACCATTGTAAAATGGCCCAGTGTTGGCGCAAAAACCGTTTTGGAGCAGGGAGTGGTTTGTGATCAGTTGTCGCCTACACCCTGCAGGCTTTTAGTAACGAACCATTTTACAAGCCTTCACGCACGGCGAAGATGAATAATTTCGTGAAGCACTTTCGTCGTCGCGAGTCTCAAGGCTGAACCCGACCACGTTTTCTCCACGTGGGTGGGGTGCCTCGTGGTAACGCAAATTATCTATTTGTGACTCTTTCTCGCATCGGTTACATTTCAATCAATTGTTACAATTAATTATGGTGATTTCAATTTATCGGGGAATTTTGAATCGTTAATTTTGGAGTTGCCTGGCGACATATGGAAGGAAAATCTGAAGTCTGATAGTGGCCATTTTGTCTGGGCGCTGGAAATAAAAGACGCCATGTTGAGTCCGGAGCTGATTGCCATGCCGGTTTGAGAATGTGGTTCGACCTGCTCTGGAGGGTCTTTATTCACAACTTTTTTCTCACTCAATCGCCCGTTCTTTCGAACCTTTTCGTAGGAACTAATGGGCAATCTCGAAGAGCTCGAGGTGGCTCGAGGAGAAGAGAAAGAAAGTATCGATCCAGGAGTTACAGTCCTTGGCGGGTTCTTTTTTTTTCTTTCTTTTTCTTTGAGATGATATTCAAGAGACTCTTTCCTTTGCGCACTCGTTGGTTCGTTCTGGAACAGCTGCTCATTTCGAAGTCGGAAGTTTCTTTGATGAATAGAATAGAAAATGGATGAAACCCCTAGACTAGACTAAACAGATGCAGTTTTATAAGCTTTGTCAGGTGTTGGGACATACATCAGGAATTGGTGGAAAGTTTTCGGAGTTTTTCATTTTGGAGTCTGCCGACATTTTTGGTTTTAATTAATTTTGTTGGAAATAGTACACCAAATTCTAAAGTGAGATTTTTAACATTTGATAGCCTTTCAATTTGAGGTATAAGCGAAAAAAACAGGTTTACAGACATTTCCCCTTTTTCTTGTTTTTTTTTTTTCTGCTCAAGTTTGTACTGAGTTAAGAGCCTAATTAGAAAATTCAACTGCTGTTGATGAAAAGTTGATACTTTTTAGTTGAAAATTCGACTTTTATCGAGGGCTTAATTTGCAATCCCATGCAATCGTTTACAATACCTTGTAATACTCCCTTAAAAAATTATGGGAAGGTATAATGATTTTTCTATAATACATTTTTTATAATTTTCCCCGATTCTAGAGAAATCTTTATGGAGAATCATTATAAGAAATCCAGTATGGAAATAAAGAACGTTAAAATATTGAAAGACTTCATGCAAAAAAGAGCGTACAAGCGAATTATTTATTTACTTAACGTAGGATTTTGACAAATTTTAAGGAAGTTCAAGGAATTCCAGATAATTTTCATGGATTTCAAGGAATTTCGAAACAGTTCCATGGAGCTTAGATGATTTTAAGTATTTTCAAACATTTCAAGATATTTCTAGTGAACTTTGGAAATCAAATTAAATTTAAAGGGATTCCTAGTTATTTTAAATATTTCAAGGGGTTTTAAATTATTTCAATCAATTTTACAAGATCAAGAAATTCATTAAATCTCCAAGGAATTCAAAGTTTTGTGGGGGTTTAAACGTTTAATTTAACTTGAATGTCAGAGAACGTCCACGGATTTTAAGGCTTTTACAAAGATGTTGTGGGTTTATAAATATTTCTACTAATTTAAGAAAAAATTTAATTAGTTTTAAAGAGATTAAAAATATTTCTACGAATTTCAATTAATTGCGAAACATTTTAAGGAATTTGAGAAAGATTTCAAGGAATTTAAACTTTTTTTTTAGAGAACTTTAATGAATTTACGTTTTCCAAAATTTCAAGGGATTGTACAGTATTTAAAGAGATCCATAAAATGTGCAATCTTAATACCAGTAATTAACCCCTCGACTTTTATATTTTTGGTTAAAAATTCGACTATTTCGGTCAAAAATGATTTTTTTGAAAATTCAACTATTTTGTTGGAAAAATAAGTTTTTTTTTTTAAATTCAACCAGCGTCTTTCTTGTTCGAAAATTAGTCTTTTTGGTGGAATTATCTCATTTTTTCATTTAAAATTAAAATAGTTTTTGGTTGAAATTTGAACTATTTACACTTTTCTTTGAGAATTAATGTTTTTTTTGGATAAAAATTCAACTACTTTGTTGAAAGTTGAACTACTTTGTTAAAGATTCCTTTTTTTTGTTGTTGAAAATTCATATTTTTTGTTGATAATTCATCTCTTTGGTTGAAATTTGAACTTTTTTGTTGTAAATTAGTTTTTTAAACTGAATACTTACCTATTTCAGTTGAAAATTCATCTCTTTGATTAAAAATTCAACTATTTTGTTAAAAATTCAGTTTTTTCTGCCAAAAATTCGTTTTTTTTGGTTGATTTTGACTTTTTTAAAATTTTAAATCAAATTCGGTTTTGGTAGAATTAAACTGTTTTTCATTTAAATTACAAATCCTTCTTTGTTGAAATATCAACTATAATCTTTTTGTTGAGAATTCATATTTTTTATTCAAAATGTAACTACTTGATTAAAAAATGAATTCCTTTGTGAAAAAGTTAATTTGTTTGTTGGTTGAAGATTAATAATTTTTAGTTCAAATTTATCTCTGGTTCAAAATTTTACTTTTTTTTTTTAAATTCGTTTGTATTGAAATTTAATTTTTAAAACTAAATTTAAATAATATTTTTTGGTTGAAATATCAACTATTATATTTTTTGTTAATAATTCATCTTTTTTGTTGAAAGTTTAGCTACTTCTTTAAAAATACAACTATTCGTTTCAAAATTTATTTTGTTGATTGAAGATTCATAATTTTAGTCAAAAATTAATTTCTTTGGTTGAACATTCGTCCTTTTTAAGTTGAATTCGACGGGTTTTTATTTTAAAATAAAATGAATTTTGGTTGAAATACAAACTATCACATTTTTCGTTGAGAATTCAGTTTTTTTTAATTCAAGTACTTAAGTAAAAGCTGAACTACCTTCGAAAAAAATCATTTTTTTATTAAAGATTTATCTCCGTGGTGAAAAGTTGTTAAAAAAATTTGTTTGAAAATTCATCTATTTATTTGAGAAATAATCTGTTTTACTGGAGGAATCAACCGTTTTGTTAAAAATTCTTTTTTTATGTTGAAAAGTCATCTTCTTCGATAAAAAATTCAGCTGTCTTCAAATTAGCTTTGTTGGCCTAAAAATTCAACTACTAATTCGTTGAGAATGCATCTCTTTTGCTCAAAGGTTCAACTGTTCAGTTGTAAATGCAACTGTTTGGTTTAAAATTAATGTTTTTTTTTTCAAAATTCTGTTTTGTTAGAAAGTCTTCTATTTTTTATTGAAAATTTATCTTTTTGTGTTTAAAAGTAAACTTTCTTTTATAAAACTTTCGATTTTTTAGCTTGAAAACTAAACTGTTTTTGAAAATTCTGTTTTGTTGAATATATATTTATTTAAAAGGATTAATTTCCCTATGTTCGTGAAAAATCACCCTATTCCTAGAGATTTTGGGCTGTCAAGTTTGTAATTTCTCAATATTTTATAGCTTGAAATCCATCGATTCTGTGAAATTTGAAATAGGCTATTATAATCAATCAGGTTATCAAATAAATGAAATGCAACAAAAAACTTTTTAATTTAACACTTTCTTGAAGTTATTAACTAAATAAGAATGGATTTTTTTACTTCTGATATTTTCAATTTTGAAAATAAATTTTTGAGTTTTGTTAAATAAGATATTACGAGAGATCATTAAAAAGTATTTATGAATTTTGAAAAGTCTCTACATGTTTAACACGTTCAACTTACAGAATCCGTAATCAAAAATTAAATATTTGTTGAAAGTTCATTTTATTTCATGGATTGACGTTGAAACCGAGAAGAAAAAAGTATAAGAAAAAATCACTCCATTTTTGTCTAAAAAATCGATTTATAACATTTTGTTCGCTTCTTCTTCATTTAAAATCTCTAAGCATTTAGGATTTCTCAAGAATTATTAACAAACCATACTCCATCAATTTTCATAGAGAAAGGAAATTTTTATTACTTGAAATGTGGTATACTTTTTCCAGAACATCCTTCGATTTATTTTTACCTACCAATTAAGGAACAAGATAAATTATTTGCTATCTTCTGATCGGAAAAAATGGAATCAATGTCCTTGTCTTTTATGATACAATAGAACCAATTATGCGATAATCGTGGAGCTTCAATTGCACACAACTCGTTGGCACAGCACTTGAGGAAAAATTTTAAATAATATTTAAAAAATTGAATCTTCTAGAAATAGATGTGCAAGTTGTGGAGGAAAGTTTTATTCGTGGGTGTTTGGCTTTTTACTTAGTGAGGGCGATTTTATTTTCAGTTGCTATGGAACACGATATTGTCTTTCTTCCGGGGCATATGGATCAGAGGTGCTTTGAAGATTACATTTTCAGTCGCATAAATTCATAAATTGAAGTGTTTCATTCTTAAAAATAGCATTTAGTCATTCGAAAAAAATCTTGTAGGTGAAGTTTTTTAATTTAAGCAAACTAAACCAGAAAAAAGAGAAACACAGAGTGTGCCAGTCTCCGCTTTCATGTGATTTTTTCCGGAAATCCTTTGAAATCTTTTTTTCTATTGCTCCAGTTGTTGATTCATTCAAATTTGCTTATCTAATAAGATAGTAAGGCAAAAAGTTCGTTGCTGAACCGCAACCGCCCACTTGCTGGTGAGTTAATATTATTCAAATCTGTTGGTTGCGAAACATCACGCGATAACTCGCGTTATGTTAGACATTTTTTTCTTTTAGCAACCAACTATTTCTTCAATTTTTGTCGATTTTTGGCTGAGGAAGAGTTTCATGAGCTCGGTACAACCGGCGTTTTTGAACTTTAAACACTTAACTCGGCGACGACATTCTCGTGACGTTAAATCGTCCAATAGTCGTGTCTTGAATCCAAAAAGGCCGTGGCCTTCGTCCACAACGATGTCGTGGATATGCGTCCGTTTGGATCGGTATAGAATGCAGAGAGGTCACGGCTGCAAGTCACGCACACGAATTAGGCTCATTGCTCTACGTAACACCTTCAGTTCACCAGCTCGTTAGCACAATACTGCGATGTATCAAAAAGACTAACCAGGTCGAATTCTCATTTTTTGTTCCACCAAAATTTGGATTTTGAAAGTCAAAACAAAAGTCCCTCTTGAAATTGCATTCCTCTTTTATTGTTCGCTTGGAGGCGAATCTCTTTTTCTCAATAAATTAGTTCCTGGGTTAATATACATAATTCAAGGTCTTTTTGAAGATTCCGAAAAATTGTAAATAGATTTCAATGATTTGAAGGGATTTATAAGATTTTAGGGTATTTTTTAAAACTTCTAAGGCTCAGGGCTCGGAACGTGTTACTTTTTTGATAAGGTTACTTTTCGTTACATTTTTTGCCCGAAAATAACGAAATTAATTAATTCATTAATCGTATTATTTAAAAACTTGTAAAAATTGCACAAATTCAATTTTTTTCAGTAAATTTGGCACTTTAAAACGCGGAAAGTTAGGGAATAACAATAAAACAGGAACTATGTCGTATGCAAAATTTTTTTTTTATTCAGAAAGCTTCAAGCATTTTGTTAAAAGTTGAACTACTTTCTTAAACATACATTCTTGTGTTGAAGATTCATAATTTTGGTGGAAAATTCGTCTTTTTGGTAAAAAAAATCTTTCTTTTTGGTTACTTTTTTGCCACAGGATTTTATCAAATTTCCTAGGATTTAAATGATTTTAAGGGATTTTAAAGCTCTCAATGTATTTTAATACATTTTCCAGGATTTCAGGAAATATTATCATTGAATTTCACGGGGTATTAAAAATAATATTTTAGTGGATTTTAAAGAATTTATGCACGAGAAGGGTGGTATTTGTGAATTGGAATTCAACCTGACTTCTTAATAATTTATCCTGAGTTCTTTTAAATTTTTAAAAATTTTTTAGTTCTCTTGAATTCTCCTAAATTTACTTAATCAATGGATGATTCAATGGAATTCAATGGAAAGGAAATTCAATGGATTATTTCGAATTTTTAAAAGTTATTATTTAATTTATCCTGAGGATCAATTGATAAAGTGGTCAAAGAATTTCAAAAAATTTTAAAGGATTCAAAAGATTTTAAGTTATTTTAAAAGATTCCGAATAAATTTTAATTGATCTTAGTAGTTTAATGATATTTTAAAGGATTTTCAATATTTTAAGGAATTTTAAAAGATTCCAATTAATTATTAATTAATTTGAAGGGATTTCAATGAAATTTTTAGATTTTTAAAAATTGTTTTCAATTCATTTGAACTTTTTTTTTAAATTTCACCTTGATGTTTTATAAATTTTATGGAATTCTTCTAGTTTACCTTAAATTGCTCTAAATTCCTTCAAAATTTACGGAAATCAATGGAATTTTTTTTTCTAATTCATTTGAATTAAAAAAATATATAACTTGAATTTTTTTGAAGTTTTATGAATATATCCAGAATTTGTTACCCTTTGAGCATGAAAAAAAGTACCTTTCGGTCCCTATATTTTATCCCATGGGGACTGTGAGGCCTTCTCTTATAAAAATCTTTTGATCCGCATTCAAGCGCTACAATGGAATCCTATTTAATCGAGTTTTGTATTACGTCACAACTCATCTGAGATAATACGTTATTATTCTGCCGAATATCATTTCTTATCTACCAGACATTGCCGTAATTCTGATAAATTTTAGTTTGGATGAAGAATCGGGCATTCTCAATGTAAAGATGGACGAGGGGGTTGAAGGGAGTGGAATATATTTCCACCATCCAGTTCTTTCCACGGGCTAACAATTTAGCATTAATTTTGTGAATACCCCTATGACCTTGAAATTCAGCAGGAGTAGGGTTCTTGGAGAATATAGATTGTTGAGTTTAGAAAGGGGAACTTCGATTCTCCATTCTTTTGTGGATTGTGGTTTTGGATCCTTAGTATCGAACCTTCTCGAGTTTTATGGTCGTTGCGCAACTGAATTCCTAAACGGCAAGGACAATTTTTCCGGCGAAGGACGATATTAAAGATACTGTCTCATTCACTTTTTCGGTACAGAATTCGTTATGAAACTGATTGTTTTTTAACTTGAATATTCTCTTTGTAAATTAGAATGAAGTGGGATTAAAAATATAGGGATTAGATATTGTAATTTGAAGCGATGAATTTTAGATTTCTGGGGAATTCCAATTGTGCAATATTTAGTTTAGCAGATTTCTGAGTCAGCTTAAAGCATGAAGAGAATACAAAGAGGAGTCAGCCGCCTCGACCTGCTTTTACAAAATCTTACTCAACCTACTTTCATGCATTGAATTAACTAGTGCAATCAACTGGCATCTTGTTTGTCAGTGATCTTATGTCATTGGCATCTCTGATAGCTGGACAAGTTTTGCTAAACGTCTCGTGGAAAGGCAAAACAAAAACAAGTATTTTTCCGTCCAGCTGACTTTAAAAGTCAGTGAACTTTGATTTAATTTTAATTTCCACTGAATTGTATCAAGTTACAAATATTTCAGTTGCTACGAATCTCTCATCACAACAATTTGAAATGCTGAATTTAGAATTCCTTTCAAAATACCTTTCAAACGATTCAAATTATTTTTATGGAAACAGACCATCGAATTACAGCAGCACAAATCACTTTTGTTTCAAAAGACAATTTATGTACAATTCTCACAACACTGAATTAGCAATTTTAACCTTTTTTTTCGGTCTAAGAATTTCAAAAGGCAACCATTTTTCTGTCAGTTAAATTCGAGTTTGAAGAAAGTCAATTCCTCTTGAGTGAAATTCCGAGATAGACACACATCACGACGACACCGGACATGACCAGTTGAGGATTTCAGGAGGCCAGTTTAGACTGGGCCTGGCTTTAATGCGCGTGCTCCACGATCGTCCGAACTAATTTAAGAAATCGTATGCCGAGTGTGACGGTTTGTACCAGTTCGCAGGTTAAAATAGACACGTGAAAGTCGCGTCGATATTTTCCAAAGCAGCTTTTAAAGTCTCAACAAACCATTCTCCAGTTTCGCTCCAGCCGTGGAATTAATCTCCAGTGAAAAAAAAAATGCTGCCGAAAGTGCGAGAGGTTCACCCCAAGTGCAATATTTGTGATAACTTTTTCCCAATTTCCCTTGGTAGTGAATTCACCGGTTGTGAGAATCTGCTATTTTTTCTATAATAAAATGCTTTTACTTTTCATTCAACCCTCGCGACCGCTGTCGTAAAGGTGGACAAGTTAACTATATCGTCGTTGGCAAAGATTTCGTGGTTTTATAAATAAATACTGAATCAGTGCAGCTCTTGCAGCCGCTGAAACCCGACTCGCAGATGGTTTTGTGTTTCGTGATGTGATTTCGGTGAGATCTCTTTTTATCAAGACTATTGTCTTGTGAAGATTTATGGAATTTTAATATTTTATTAGTTGAGAGGTTTCTGAGTTTAAATTGCGGTTCTTAATTGTATCGAAATTGTAATTTTAGCCTTATTGTCTCATCAAATGACTTGACAAATCTATCAACCGGGTTAAAAGTCCAGGTGTTCTATTAACTCTCTTACGAACTTTCTAGCATTTTTGCTTGCATTGAAGTTTTTTATTTTGGGTTCTCCAAGTTTCTAGAATCTATAATTTATCATTGGTAGAGAAGTAAATGAGATTTGCTACAAATAAAAGATTCTATGTTTTAAATTAAATTTTTCGTTTGATTTCGTTTATATCTTCACTTGACAATGTCGATGATGATTAGATCGAAGAGGACCGAGTGTGCGCGATGATAGAGTTCAAATAGTGTCTTATGATCTTGTTATCTCAAACCTAAATAATGGGTGACCGGAAAATCAATGGCACCGGCCGTGCTAGTAGCAGTTCCAGAACCAGGAGCAGAAGCCGTCGTGGTTCCAGAGATAATGGTAAAAAAAAATCCTCTGGCTAAAAGTAGATTTGATCATCTTCACGAAGAGAAAATGAGAAACGCCGGCAATCTGTTCATTCACTCCAATAACAATTCAGTTTAAAGGCCGGGTTTGAAAATAATATTTGTTTTAACATTAATCCAAAACAAACTCGCTTAAACAGGATACTACAATTTCTCCATTTCCTCTAAGACTTGTTGAGCTGATCAACAAACCCATAATTACACGGAAAACAATATTTCGATTTTTAAACATTACGTCATGAGATATTCTGTCGCAGCATATTTGTCGGATTACCGAGGCAGCAGTACAATATCGACCTTGTTTATTCTCTTATGGCTAATCCGAGTGCATTGAAAAGCTTTTATGTAACTCTTGTTTACATCCGCCTTTAAACGCAGTCCCACTATCAGAAACTTGACAATTATGATTTGAAATTGCTGGGTTCCAGAATTGCCTTCGAAATTTTAAGAATTGCACAAAAAGGTTGGACTAAAATTGGAAGAGACACGTTTCAAGAGTCTCGGCATCCAGGGGTTAGAAAAATGTGCAATTTCTAAAAGCATTCCTAAATGTAAAAAGTCATCCATGAACTGTGTTACAGCCGGCATCTATAATTATCTCTGGCCAGGAGCCGACACTCACTTTTCTTCGCTCACACTTCTCACAATCGATTCTGCCCTCTTAGAAAATGTATCCTTCATTTTTCCCCATTAGTAATTACCTTAAAAGGATCTTAAATGCTCCACTTATCAAATAATAAGTCTTAGGGGATTGTAAAACTCTAATGTCAATCTTTCCAAGTTTGAAGGATTTCTTTGAAAGTACTTCTAGTTTCCTAAACACGTTTTTTTTTCTATTTCTTTACAGGTAAATCTGCCACGCAGAAGCAGAAGCAGAAGAGCAAACTCAAAGGCCGCGATATCAATCGCAGAGGAGCTGAGAAGGAAGGCACTGATATGGATGCCTTCGTGAATGCGATACCACCCACGAAGGTTGAATCTAAGCCGGAAGTTAAGGAAGCAGCACCTCAGAAAGATAGTAACAAAGAATCTGCTCCCAAAGAAATCACAAAAGATATTAAGGAGAAGGACAATCATGAGTCGAAAAAGGAGAAACAGGCCTCTACCCCACCCCAGGAGAAACAGACGACTCCAGAGGTTTCGAAAGAAAGTACCCCAATTATAGAAAACCCACCTGCAAGTTTCAACCACAAGGAGAGCAAACCTACGATAGAGGAAAGCTCCAAGCCCCAGGTTGTCAGCAACATCATGGCCCCAGTACCGAACGATGTCGTTGATCATTCGGTGTCGATAAAGAGTGATATTGAACTCACGTCGATTGTAGCCCAAAAGAATGAGGAGAACTCGAAGGTTTCGGCTCTCCGTGCTTCCAGCGAGGAGAAGGTGCCCGTCGTCATTGATGAGAAACAGGATGAGAATGCAGCACCAAATCAGCTGGAACCTTCTGCGCCGAAAGGACCAGCGCTTAAATACACTTATCAAGATGATCAGTGGAGTCCTGTTAATGTGGACGGAAAGCGAGTCTATGGCAGGGATTTCCTGATGAAACTGTCAGAGGACCCCAACAGTAAAATCAAACCATTGAACCTTCCAGACTTGGATGTTGTACTGAAGGATAGTACAAAGATTCGACAATATTCGAGTAGAGTGAGTACCAGACTTTTTTTTTCTTTTAATTCTTGGTTCTGTGTTTTGGAATTTTGTAGCTTATGGTGTTTTTTTTTTTAATATTAACGTTTCAGAATCGCAGTCCAGAACTTAGGCCGTTCAAAGACCAGAATATGGGCAGGCATGATAACTTGTTCCCTGGCTTCGCTAATGCTAATAAGAACTCGATGAACTCGAGAATGGGACTGGTAAGATAATTATTTTTTTGTCTAGGAAGTTAGGAATTTATGGAGGTTGCTGCAGGGTATTAAATACCTGAAAGCGTAAAGTAATTTCGAAATCCTATCTCTGCAGCAACCCTGATACTATTGAATATTTTAGGATTATATATTTTAAACTCTTACGTGATGATTTATTTAAAAATGAAAGTAGTGGACTGATAGTCTATGGAGAAAACTAATAATCTGAAGTTTCTGTTGAATATATTTATATTAGTAATTTTTGTTTACGATATACTGACAAGACTTTTTTTAAATTTTCAGCTGCCGACCAATAAGAAGAGCAACCCTGGCAACAAGCCTAATAGGATAAATAATAGTAATAAACCAAATGTGATTTCACTCTCACTAGGGGGAGAAGTAAAACTTCGAGAATCAGAGAATGCCTGGAAACCAACGAGGCTTAAGGCCGGAGATATCCCCGAGGATGAGGCTGTAACCCAAACTCTTTACAAGAAAGTTCGTTCCGTGCTCAATAAGCTTACTCCTCAGAAGTTTAATACCTTAGTTAGTCAAGTCAGAGCGTTAGCAATCGATACTAAGGAAAGAATGGACGGAGTCATCAACCTCGTTTTTGAAAAGGTAAGTCGATCATTTACCCCCAATCTCCGATTTATAAAATTTTGATCAGTCAAATCGTTATTGTTCATGATGATACCTTATGTCATGCCAGACTGGAGTTTCTGATCAGGCCTGATTGTACAAAGATTCTGAGATTAAGAATAGAAAAAAAAATTAATTCCTTTTTTCATCATTTTAGTGCAGAGATATCTGATTTCTCTTCTTTTTTTCCTTTACAGGCCATTGATGAACCTAGTTTCTCTGTAGCATATGCTCTCATGTGTAAGGAACTTGCTCTGATGCAAGTTTCCGGCACCGAACCAGGAGACTCGTCTGCTACAAACTTTAGAAAATCAATTATTACCCGGTGCCAGTCAGAATTTGAGAAAGATTCTGAAAACGAGAAATTGCGGGTAACCAAAGCCAAGGAAATTGAGGAGTGCACGGATACTGAAAAGAAAAAGGAGTTGCAGGCAGCCTATGAAGAAGAAGAAAGAAGGATACGAATGAAATCCGTTGGTAACATAAGGTTCGTATTTTTATGAGTTTTGTGATTCTGGTTATGTTAATCAGGTTGGCCACCCACCCGGGAGAACCGGGATAAAGTCGGGAGAAAAATATTACACTGGGAGATTTCCCGTATTTTATAATACGAGCGTTTTGTAATTTTTAAATAAATTTTTGTTTTGTTTTTTTGACAGAATTTACATTTTTTAGGGAAAAATGTATCCAGCCTTTTTTAATGTCACTTGATACTACATTATATGATACTTATCAATAATATATTTATCATCTTTAAAATTTATATAATTTTATTTTTTTATTATAGTTTTGAATGCGCAATTCTAAAACAGTTTAATCTTTAAGGCTTTGAGACTGAAGTTTTTTCTTCAATTAATTTTTATATTTATTTTTGTAGATTTGGAATTTTAAATTTCCCAATATCTTGGTTTCAAATTCAAACTTTCAGAATGTCAGGACAATTTCGCAATTAAATATTTCAAAATTTCATATCAAAAAGCCTTGATTGTCAGTTTTAAATTTAATAATTTTAGATATAAATAGTAATAATAAATCTTTATTGAATATGAATTGAATTGAAAAGCTTAAAATTGTACGATTTCAAAAATTCGAATCATTACAGCAATTTTGTTTTGTATTATTTTATTTTTAATGTGATATCTTGAAATTATCCGATTTTTGTTTAAAGATTTAAACAAGTCGTTTCAAATTGAAAAATATTAGATTAGAAAATGTCAAGAATGTATAATAATTCTAAAGGAAGATTTGAATTTAAAAAATGAAAATTTGAATTTAAAAAAAATACGTGTTTAAAATAAAACGAGATGAAAATTAAACTTTCTGAAACTGGTGCATCAGTAATTGAATAATTTCGGTAATTTTAAATGGTTACAATTTTAGAGTTCAGAATTTTCATGTTGAACGCTAAGTTTTTTTATTTTTCCCTTTAATAGGTTTTCATTCTGCAATTAAAATTGAACTGTTTGAATTTTGGAAAGTATAATTAGTAATTTAAAAGTTATTAATTTTTTTAACGATTTAAATATTCTTGAAATAATTTACAAAATTTTCAGAGTAGAAATTTGTTCATTTTTAGTGTTTCCCATGTAAAATTAATCGTTATTTTAAATGTTTCTTTTATTTTTTAAATAATTCAATTCATTTTTTGATTTTTGGAAAATTTGTCTTCTCAGCTTTAATATTAAATTATAATTTTGTTATGCAATAACAATTTAAAATTCTAGAATTTCAGAAGCTTTGACTGAAAGATTCAATTCAGTTGTAAATTTCAAATTTTTAAATTTCAATTGCTTTGAGTTTAAAATGATTCAGATTCAAAAATTTTTAATTTTGAACGCTTTTAAGTATAAATAATAGAATTTCAATTCCTCTGAATTTTAAATCATATAATTTCCAAAATTCGATTATTAAAATATTCAATTTTTAAGGTTTCGCCATCGTCCTATTTTCGAAATTTTAATTTGAAATAATTCAATTTCGTGATTCTTCAATTAAAATTTTTTTTTAATTTTTAGCCCTTCGACTTGGAAATTACACAATATTATTAACTCTTTTTTTTCTAATTAAATTGTCCAAAATCGTTCCACATATTTTTTTCAGGCATTTTCAATTAAAAATGATTAATTATTGTTTCAAACATGTTTAAAACATAATATTTAAAATTGGTTCAATAACGGATTTTTAAATTGTTTATATGATTCAAAGTCAATAGATTTCTTGTAAAAAAGTTTGCTGATGCTTATCGAGTATATATTCACTTTAAACCCGGAGAAATCACGAATATTTGCCGGGAGAAAGTCGAGAGACTAAAATTTAAAAAATAATGGCCACTCTGATAATGTTGTGTGATTCTGGTTCAGTTTAAAAATGTTTTTGTTTTTTCGTTTCCAGGTTCATTGGAGAACTTTTCAAACAAGAAATGTTGACAAAGAAGATCATGCATTTCTGTATAAATCACTTGTTGCAACACAGAGACGAGGAGAACTTAGAATGCTTATGTAAACTATTAACGACAATAGGAAAAAAATTGGAAACTAATGATGTAAGTATTTCGAAATTATAGAAAAATTGTGTTATTTGAAAAAAATTTAAGCCAGTTTTCCGTCCTTTTGAAACATTACCTTCTATAATTGTATAAATTTTTTATTGGCGAAAGACTAACATATCGTGATGACAATATTTAATCTGAAAAATGATTTAATGCTGTGACAGCCCTTTTGCTCTGATATTTCTTAAAAAAAATTCAATATCTTCCAGGCGATCGTGAATTTGATTTAAACTTGACTTTTTTTGTGTTTTAGGACTTGAAGGATTATATCAAGATCATGAACAATATCGTGAAAGATCAGGGACCTAATAAAATAAGTTCCAGAGTTCGTTTCATGATCCAAGACGTAATCGACTTGAGGTCGAATAAATGGGTGCCTAGGAGAGATGATAGTAATCCTAAGACTATGGACCAAATTCAACGAGAGGCAGAGTCAGAGCGACTAGACGCGCAATTCAACACTCCTTTCAACACTCCTATCAACACTCCACGAAAGGACGATAGAGGCGGTGACAGGAGAAGAAATCGTAAGAAATTTTATATGCAAAGGGAGAGAAAAGAGTTACAATTTAAGAAAACTAAGTTTTATCATTTCAAAACAAATATATATGTAGAAAGTTTTTATCGATAAGGAATAATTAGATTATGATGATACCTAATGTCATGCCAGACTGGAGTTTCTGATCAAGCTTGATTGTGAAAAAATATTCTGAGATTATCAATTACAAATAATAGTGACAATTTTTTATGGAACATGTTCTAACCCAGATTTCTATTTCCAGGTGGAATGGGAGGAGGAAATTCCGAAGATGGTGGCTGGATTCACCCATCCAAAACGACGAGAACTGCCTACTCTGTTGAGACTTCGAAACTTAAAAATAAGCCGGTGAGTATTTGAGATTGATAATTTAATAGCGTTTTGTTATATTCTTCTCATTTTTTAATTTTAATTAATATAATTTTCTCTTTTTTATAGCCGTCTATGGACGACCTGCAACTAGGAAGCAGAAATGCTTATGTGTTCCATAAGAATGTTCCCACCGGAGGAACTTCCGTTAAGACTGTGACCCCTAACAAATTTGCATGCTTAGAAAATATGTCATCGTTCGAGCAGGACAAACAACGTCCTCCGTTGCAACTCTCAGGCTCGAGGTCGACCGGACCACGAGAATACGGAAGATCGGACTACAAATCTTCTTTCGGTAAGTCAAGATCATTCACAAGAAGAAAACCGGGTGTCTACCTTAGGAAAATCCTGCGTGTTTAATTTTTTTTCAATTGCAATATCCATTTGAATAACATTGATTCTTCATATTTAAAAGTAGTTTTATATTACTGTATTCAACTATGCTATTTTTGGTTGAAAATTCATCTTTTTGGTTAAAAATTCAACAGTTTACTTGCATTTTTTCCTCTCTCTTTATTGAACAATCTTTCCTTGTTTAAATGAAACTCATGTTGAAAAGTCGTCATATTTGTTTGCATTCAACTATTATTGATTAAAAATTAAAAAAAAAAATTTATTTCAATATCAACTATTACGTTTTTCGTTCAGAATTCATTTTTTTTATGGAAATTTAATTACTTGGTTGCAAGTTAACTCTTTTGTTAAAATTTATTTATTTTTTTCATTGAAATTTCGTCTTTTTGGTTGAAAAATGAGCTATTTTGTTGAACATTCATTTTTAAATTGGCTGAAAACTTTTCTTTGAATTGATAATTTAGCTGGCTGAAAATTCAATTATTCTACTTTAAGATTCATTGTTTTAGTTTAAAATTAATCTTTTTGTTTTAAAATTTATTTATTCCAGTTGAAAGTTCATCTCTTTGGTTGAACGTTAATTTTTGACAATGCAAATTCAACTATTCTCTTTTTAATTGACTATTTATGTTTTTTTATTTGAAAATTCATGTTTTTTGTTGAAAATTTGTTGTTTTTTGTAGAAGATAGTCTTTTTAATGGAAAATTTAACTTTTTTGGTTGACAATTTATCTCTTTGGTTTAAAATTCAACTATTGCAGTAGAAAATTGATCTTTTTAGGTGAGAATTCACCAATTCGTTAAAATGACAAATTGAACTATATATTCCATTTTTGGTTAAAAATTTATATTTTTTAGTTCGAAATTCAACTATATTTCATTCAGAAAATTTGGCTTTTTGTTGTTGAAAATTCAACTATTTTGTTGAAATTCATGTGTTTTGTTCAAAGATAGTATTTTTTGATAAAAAATTAATCTTGTTGATTGAAAATTCATCTTGTTGATTGAAAATTCATCTTTTTGGTTGAAAATTCAAGTTTTTGGCTGAAAGTAAAAGTACTTGGTTGAAATATAAACTCTTTTATTAAAAATGCATGTTTTTGCTTTCAAACGAAACTATTCCTGTTGAAGATTCATAATTTTAATTGAGAATTCATCAGTTTATTAAAAAAATATTTGTTTTAACTGAAAATTAACTATTCCATTTATTGATTAAAAATTGAAGTTTTTTAGTTCACAATGCAGCTATTTTGTTGATAATTCACTGTATTATTTTATTATTTAATTAATCGATGGTGCCTGATATATTTAAGAATATCTTGTAATATAATTTGTCAAAGCTTTCTAAATTAAAAAAATTAATTAAATCCCTAGAAACTGAAAAAAAACATTTTTAATAAACTCGCGAAACTGTATAAATATTCGGAATCGATTGTTCAGAAAAAAAGTGAAATACAGTGAAATCGCGATATAACGCTCTTCAAGGGACCGACCGAGAAGAGCGTTATAAATGGGAAAGCGTTATATGCGGGAAACGTCAATTTCTTCATGTCGTTCGTAAATATTCTTCTTTCTATCAATTAATCAGAACATTTATCGTCATTATAAACCATCAAAATCAATTATCAATGTCCCGGAAGTTAGATCCGCAAACTTATTTTTTCAAAAAAATGAAAGTTGTGCTAAATTGTACTAGACTTGTATTATGTTTAAAAATTTCGAAAAAATAAAACTTGTGCTGGGTTGTGCTCGAAAAATTCAGTCTTTATTCCCTTTGACTAAATTCCGTGAGATCAACAGTTCTCATATCAAAACTCAAAACGAAAAACTCAAAAAACATAAAATATCCAAAAATAGTCAAATTTCGAAAAAACTCAATTTCAAACTCATAAAACATACAATACCCTGAAATAATCAAAATTTGAAATATCCAAACTGATACTGAATTTTGCTTGACGAAAGGTAATCATTCACTCAGCTAACAAAATTGTGTAAGCCCAATAGTTTTCATATTAAAACCGAAAATGTAAAACTGAAAGTAACTCTAATTTGAAAATTCGCGGTAAGGAGAAATGGCGCCTCATTATTAGGCATTTGTCGAGCACAACCTAGCACAAGTTTTATTTTTTTCGAAATTTGACTATTTTTGGATCTTTTATGTTTTTTGAGTTTTACGTTTTGAGTTTTTAATGTGAGAACTGTTGATCTCACGGAATTTTGTCAGAGAGAATAAAGACTGCATTTGTCGAGCACAACCCAGCACAAGTTTTATTTTTTCGAAATTCTTAAAAATAATACAATTTTTTTTTTTTTTTTTTTGGTAACAGTTAGGTTTTTGGAATTTATCTTTCCAGCACAAAATTTTGTATACTTCAAGCCGCCTAGCACAACCTTTCTTTTTGCTCTAGTAAGAAGTTGCGGATCTAGCAAAAAGAAAGTTTTTCAAAAATTGTGCCCGTAATTTTTGATTTTTTAAAAAACCGTTTACGCCACAAATCAGCACAAGTCTAGCACAATTTAGCACAACTTTAATTTTTTTGAAAAAATAAGTTTGCGGATCTAACTTCCGGGACATCAATGATCATCAAAAATTACTATTAATTATCACTATTAAAAATTATAATTTATTCATTACCAATGCATTAAATAAAACTGATGTTGAAAATTTAAGATCATGAGCTTTGGTGGAAAAAAATAACCTTTGTCGCCTAGCGCATACTGTACTAAAACGTTTAGGCATACCTACTGCCAATATCAAACAAATAAAGCAATCATGTTATTTGAACAGGAAATTATCCCTTCGTTAAAAAATTTGGTCGCCTTAAAAAGGGCCAATTATTGTTTGTAAAATTCGAGGTTCATTTTTCATGCGCGCGCGTTCCATGCTTCAGCTTATCACCGTTTAAACGAAAGCTTGACGCGATTGGAGCTTCTTCACCCCCGCTTTTGGGGAGTTTGAGCTTCCTGCCCAATAAGAAAACGTTATAAGCGGGAGAAATTCTACCTTGGGCCCACAACATTAGAGCGTTAAAAGCGGGAAAGCGCTATAAGCGGAAAGCGTTATATGCGTGAAAATTTATATGGGCTTCTTATGGGAGTGATCACGGGACCGGAAGAACGGAGCGTTAAATGCGGGAAAGCGTTATATGCGGGAGCGTTATAACGCGATTTCACTGTACTTGAATGTCTCTGTACTATGAAGAATTATACCTGAAAAAAAACCTGGAATTGTCAGGGAATTTTTTTCCAGGATTTGAGTAGACACCCGGGAAAATATTTGAGCACATGTTTAAACGAAGTAAATCTTCAATGATGAGAATCTTCTAACCGAAAATTCCTAAGGGAAGTTTGTGTGGCTTAGCCAAAAGGATACTGAAAACTTTAACCCTAGACTAAATTATTGTAGTCAAGATTTTCAGATTCATTAATGAAGGTTTGTTTTATTTTGCAGAAGGTAGGAGTTCGCGGAATGGTAGTCACCAATTAAGCAGTGGTTCTTCGAGTAGGGAAAGTTCCGTGCTTGATAGTGCAAGAAGTCAAAGCATTTCTATGCCACCTCCGAGCAAACCTGCTCCACCTCCTACCTCTGTTAGTAATAAACCCGAAAAGTCTGAAGATGAACTCAGGAATGTGATCAACATGATTGTCGAAGAATATGTTGCTGAGGGCAATAATGAAGTAAGTGAATTTCGTTTTTTTTTTTTTCCTCGAAGAACGTTATCGCACACTCCTTAGATCCATCTCTGATGTTCTTAAGAGATGCTTGAGTCATTGGTGTGCTAGAATACGCAATACCTTCTTTTTGGTTCACTATCTTTGTACTGCAAATTCTGGTACGAAAGTACTGAGTTTTTCTTTAAGCACAAAGTAAACCATCAAGTGGACAATCCAATATTAGAAGTCAAACCATTTTTGTGGATTAGATTGATCATATTTATTAATGAAATTCATTTATTTCAGGATGTTTTGTTGGAAGTCAAAGAAAACTTCTCGAGTTCTCAGCTCCCGATGTTGGTTCGTGAAATGGTGAATGCAGTCATCGAAAAGTCTAGCATGGCCCGAGAAAGGATATCGAAACTTCTCTCCTTCCTTCTCCTGAAGAAGGCAATTACCCTGAATAACTTTAGGGACGGGTAAGTGTCTTTATTATTTGAAAAAAAAAATCTATTCCATAAGTTTTTCAAAAACTGGTTATATAATGATGAGAACTCTGCTAATAAGAAAGGTATAAGATACCCAACGTGCGTTCTAGCCAAAAGGATACTGATTAGATACTAATTTAAAAATCTCTACTATCGTATTTTTTAAGGAAATTGCTATAATGTAACTCTTATTTCAGATTTGGCGAAATACTCGAAATTATTGATGACCTGATGATCGATATTCCTAAAATTTGGACTTACCTCGCCGACATTATGAGTAAGTATTGTGTAATTTTTGTTTGTATTAATTAATATTTTTTCAACTGTTCATGATGACAAGAACTTGACCATAAAAATTATTCCATGCTGGTTTCAAAGCTCAACAGGCCTGATGATTCTCAAAAATATATAATTTAATCAAACGATCATGAATTTGATTTTAAACGAGTACTTTTTAATTTTTCAGTGTACCTAGTAATTGATGGAACTCATCCTGTTTCGGAATTAAAGACTACTGTAGCAACTTTAAGGAGTAAAGGACTGTCCGGAAAGTTAATTGGGGAGTTGTTCTCCAATATGTCTCGAATTAGTGGACAAAAGTCTGTTGCCGAAAAGTGGAAACAAAGTGGACTGCAGTTTAGCGATATTATTAATACGGAACGAGAAAACGTTGATGAAATCATCAAGAATTATGTAAGTTTATTGATTTTTCAAGACAATTTTATTAATGACTATTTGTAGTTTTTCAAATAAAAAGATTCGAAAACTGAATGATGAGAACTTTTGCTAATAAGTAGGGTATTTGATACCTATATGTGCATTTCTAGCCAAAAGGATACTGATTGAGGAAATAAATTATGTAGTTGTGTAATGCGCTTTTGATAATTAGGCCATCTGTGTTTCAATGAGTTATTTTCGGTTCCAGGAGTTGCAGTTCCTGTCGAGTGATTGCAAGGACTTGGAGAACAAAGCTGTACTTAACCTCGAGCAAATCCACTCTCATCTGAAGAAGATGATGAAGGACAGTAGCAGCTTCGACGACATTTGCAATTGGATAACGGTACGATTTTGACTTCGATTTTATGAATTGAAAATCAATTTTTATTCATTGACATACATGTTTCTAATCGGTTATTTTTGTATTGCAGAGTAACGTTGGGGACAAAATCAGTGACCCACACTTCATCAGAGTTCTTGTGACTGCCATTCTAGAAACATCTACTGGTTAGTATGGTTTTATTCATGAGGATTGGAATTTTTGACTCGTTTCGGTAGTCGCTTTATACGACGAAAGTCTTCTATTTTCGTATTGTTTTCAGAAACTTGAAAAGTAAATCCCATTTCAGACTTCACCATCTTTTTCCTTTTTCAAAGAATTCCTACTTTTTTCCTGTTTTCAAGAAACTTCCCCCTTTTATTGGGGGTTTCGCTTAAATGCAAACTGATTGATTGGAACTCAATAAAAAAACAACTATTTTCAGTTGACAGTTCATTCTTTTGGTTGAAAAGTCTACAATTATATTTTTGATTCAGAATTCATATCCTATTGTGAAAAAGTAATATTTTTTGGTAGAAATTACGTAATTCTAAGTTGAAAATTGAATAGTTTTCTAAACAAATCGTCTTTTTGGATTAAAAATTGAACTGTCTGGATCAAAATACAACTATTTTAAGTTTTATGTTTTTTGGTTGAAAATTGAACTATTTGGTTGAAAATCTAGTTATTTTGTTGGAAGTTCAGCTGTTTTGTTAAACATTCGTCATTTTGGATTAATTTTTGGTTAGAAAAGTCTTCTTTCATCGTTACACATAAACTTTGTTGTGGAAAATTTCACTTTGGGTTAAAAATTCGAGTCTTTTAAAAAGTTTGTCTTTTTGTTACAACTCTTTTTGATTAAGGTTTAATCTTTTTTGTTTAAACATTCCGTCATTTGGTTGAACATTCAACTATTTTGCCGAACATTTATTTTGTTGTTGCAAATTTAATTGTTTCGTTGCAAATTTAATTATTTTGTTAAAAATTTAACTATTTTGTTAAAAAATTTGTCTTTTGTCGAAAATTTGTCTTTTTTGTCGATAATTAAACTTTTTTGTTCAAAATGCAATTATTTCTAATTGAGGCGTTAGGAATATAAAGCGTTATAATGAATATTTGTCCTTTTGTATTGAAAATAAATGTTTCCGTTGAAAATTAAAACTGTTTTCTAAAAAAAATCGACTTTTTGGCTTAAAAATTCAACTGTTTCTGTTTCAAGTTTATTTATTTTATTGAAAATTCAATTATTATGCTGAAATTCTAATTTTGTTGGAAATTTAATTATTTTGTTGAAAATTCGTCTTTTTAGATTAAAAAATAATAATAATAGTTCAAATTTTAACAAAATGGTTGAATTTGTTGAAAAATGGTTGAACCTAATATAAAAAAAACAATAGAATTCATTCAAAGAAGGCGGTTTTCAACAAAATCGCTTATTTTTCAACTAAATTGTTGAATTTTTGAGGCAAAAAGACCAATTTTTACAAAACCTTTGTATTTGCAACCAGTAAATATGGGTTTTTGACAGAAAAAGTTACCTGCGAACCAAATAGTTGAATTTTGTACGAAAACGGGAGAATCTTCGACCAAAAAAGCCGAATTTTCAACAAAACAAGTACATTTCTAACAAAGAAGATGAATTTTCAAATAAATTTCTGTATTTTCAAACAAAAGGGTGATTTTCAATCAAGAAGATTAATTTTCTACCAAAAAGACGAATTTTCTACTAAAATGATGAACTTCCAACAACAAAAGTTTTAACAAAAATTGTTCAACTTTTAACCGAATTTCAACCAAAGAACATAAATCCACGTTGATAAATGATACGATGAATGAATTAATTCATTCCATTATTCCCCCACATACTGTTTTTATTAGTTTATTTATTTTTGTTGTTGAAAATTCGACCGTTTCGTTGAAAATTCATTTTTGTGCGTTGGAATTTCAACCATTTTGTTTAAACTTTATTGATTTTTTTTCAATTTTGATTATTTGGTTGAAAATTCAACTGTTTTGTTAAAAATTCGTTTTTTTTTGGATTAAAAAATAATTGTTATAGATAGAAAAAGAATTTTTCATTAATAAACATGACTTTTTAGGTTAAAAATTCGACCATTAGATTGACAATTCAATTACTCTGTAAAAAAATTAATTATTTTGTTGAAAATCCACCTATTTTGTTAAAAATCCATCTTTTTATTAAAAAATCATCTATTTTGTTAAAAAATCATCTATTTGATCGAAAAGTCAACTTTTTAGATGAAAAATACATATTGTTTGTTTTCAATTCTTTTCTAAAAAAGGGTTCCAATTTTTCCCTGAAAAATTAATCTTTTTTTGTTGAAAATTTAACTATTTTCTTGAAAATGCATTGTATTTCCACTTGAAATGGTAGGAATTTAATGAGCTTCATATTAATTTCAATGTGATGTAATACATAGGTTTTATTCAGAAGAATTTAATACCCTATTTTCGTGAAAAAGCACCCTATTTCTCCTGTTTTGAGAACATTTTTTACTGTGAAGTCTAAATTTGAATTAAATACAAATTCATCTTAAACCATTGCAACTAAGATAAAAATTTCCTTTTCTGGTTACAGTGTTCAGTAATAATAGGCATGACTTCAAGGCAGACATTTTCCAAAGCCTACAACGGCTGATTCAGAGGTTCGTTGATGCGAATGAAAAACTAGAGCTGCAATGCCTATTCGCTGCTCAGGCGTTTGCGAACAAGTTGGAATTCCCATCTGGTAAGTTTCTGAAACAGAGCATTCATTTTATCATTTCAACACTTGATTATAGAAAAAAAGTCTGAAATTTTCTGTTTTCTTCTTGCAGGACTACTTCTTAACATTTTTGATAAATTGTGCGAGGACAATATAATTTCCTTTGAGTCTTTCATCCAATGGGAGACGAACGACGACGCGGCTGAGCGTGAGGGAAAGGCAGTGGCTTTAAAAGCTCTAACGTCCTTTTTCACGTCCTTGAAAGAAGCCGAGGAGGTCTCTGAAGAAGAGAGCATGACGTCGGGCCAGAGTGCTAATGCCGTGAGAGCTTAAAGCTACGAAATTCCAGCAATTTGCGGTGTGGAATTTCACATGAATCCTGACAAGTGCAGCACGTCGTCTGGACAGTGCGTTGACGCAACTATAAGTGCTAAAGACTAAAAAAAATTTGTACCAAGACTCGTATATAGATATATAACATTTATTTGATCCTGAACTCTTTGAGAAGTGTGGCCAAATTGCAGTTGATGTTTTTTTAAAAAACGGATTATCTTAAAAAAAAAGACAGTGGAGGAGGAGGAGTAGTGGTGGTCGTGCGGAGGTGTGTATTATAGCTTAGGACAAAAAGCCGACGAAGCACTCGTGGCTACACAAAGCGGATACATTCGATTTCCGTATTTGCGATACGCTATACATAATGAAGTTAAACTATTAATTATGATACAAGAATAACTGCAAGATAATTATTATATATAATTGATTAAAAAGGTTTAAAGTTTAAATAAAGAATGAAAAAAAAAAACCAACAACAACTTGAGAATGATATCGTCTTTTTATGATTTAAGAAATGCCTTCGCGGCTTTCCACCCGTTATCGAAACTCGAGTTTATTACAATCGACAAATTTCCGAGCCGCGGACGCATTTCTGCTCTGGAGCGATATCGCACATCGACAGAAGTACTACTTGCTACTGAGAGAATTAATCGCGCAAGTGCATCATCCACGTAGTTGAGGCAAAACGAAAATTGCTATTAAAAAAGAAAAGAACACGTTCTGTACACACGCGTACGCGAAACTGAAGATAAATATTGATGATAACAAGTGTAACAGAATTAAAATATTTATAACTATGCGAAATATGGTCTTATAATATATTGTAATCTAAGACAGCGCTCGTGATTTTGCGGATAGAAAGATTAAACTAATAAGGAGACGTAAAATAATAGGGAGAATGAGAAAAAACAGTAGCCACCGCGTTATTTTTTAAAGAAACGAGTTATTTATAATCACTGAGAGAAACAGTTGCATTGCGTGGATATATTGAATGTCTGCGTGGAAGAATATACGTGAGGGGATTTTTTTAGCGAGTTCACGTATCCTTTACTTTTGCTGGAAGCTGATACCGTGTTCACATGTAAATAAGCTGCATCGCAGCGAAATCTTGAACTATTAAGTGCTCATCACTGCAGTGCCGTACTGTCTAGAGATTGTTAAATAAAAGTAATTTTATTCTTCTCAGTACCATTAAATGTCTTGTTTAGGACACGGACGCGGGTATGCATGCACGCGTGCACAGAAAAAGAAATACCCGACTCCCAGAAATCGGCAGCTTATTTCCGTGTAAACTTGGCCCGAATTTGTACAAGAATCAATCCCTCGAAGCGTGTTTCGAGACAAAAATCTAGAGTCTAGAATATTTTTCAAAGAGTTTCCTTTCACGGAGTTTTAGTTACAGAATCGTTACGATGGTAATCGATAATAACTCCTGTATTTTAAAAGTACATTATAAGGAGTTATATATTAATTATTATTATTATTATTACTACTATTATTATTATTATTACTGATGCTGAATTTTTTGATGATGAGTAAATGTATCGCTGAGAGAAAGGACCTAGGAGAAATTATCTTTAATGATTTGTCTCCTTGAAATGTCGCATTTCGTTGGAGAAAAAAAAAAGGCGAAATGCTCTTTTCGATGAGACAAATGTGTCGTACTCTCGGAGATATCGGTAGATAATTGAAAATATAATAATTTATATGTGGGTAAAAATCTTGTTGATACATTGTGGATAGGAGAGATAGTGAGTGAAGAAGAAGACGGTTGTTGTTGTAAATACTGATTAAACAATGTAAGTGGCATGATAGATAACTGTTGGAAACCCTGTGATCGCTTTCACGGGTAAGCATATAAAAAACGCGATTCTGTTGTCTCGCCTTTGCTGATCGCATGTGTATATGCATATACATATACATTTATAACCGGATGTTTATATCTGTATATGTATATTGATATAAAAAATATATATATATTATATATATAAATAAATAAAAAAACGCTAAGGATTCAGAAAAACGAACCACACACATACACACGCGTACACTTATATATAAATCATATCTATATAAAAAAAATAAAAAAAACGAACTCGAAGACAGTCTTTTTGATGTATTCTTTCGAACCACGTTTCCTAATAATTAGACATTTAAGTTGTTTAGTTTCTAAGACTTAATTTTAAGGAACTTCATTTTATTGCCATTCAATTCCAGGGTATCTATTCTACTAGCTGGAAAACCTCGAACAGTTAGGGAATTTTTATGTACCTAAAAATGTCAAGGAATATTTTCGAGAGCGTGTTAAATTTTTTTTTTAATTGCAGTATAAACTTTAATAACAATGATTCTTCATTTGTAAAAGTATCTTTATATTATACTGTATTTAACTATTTTGTTGAAAATTCGTTCTTTTCTGTTTTAAAATTAATTTTGTAACTGAAGATTTAACTATTCAATTTTTTGTGTAAAATTGATTTGTTTTAGTTTTTATCTATTTGGTTGAAAAATCATTTATTTGGTTGAAAGTTCGTTCTTTTCGATGGAAAATTAATTCTTGGTTGAAAATTCATCACATTGCTTGAAATATTGGTTGAAATATCAGCTATTACATTTTTTGTTCAGAATTAATCTTATATTAAAAAATGCATCTCTTTGCTGGAAGAAAAGAACAGTTCTGTTGAAAATTCCTTTTTTGTTTGATTGAAAATTAATTTTTTTACTGTAAATTTAATTATTGCAGTTGAAACATTTTGTTGACATTTTTTAAAAAGAATTTTTTAAATCTAAAAATGTAACTTCCAATTGAGTAATCCATCATTAGAGTTCAAAATTCATCTCTGGTTGAAGAATAATTATTTTAACTAAAAATTTAACCATTCAATTTTTGGTCGAAAAATTATCTTTTTTTTTTTAGTTGAAAATTCGGTTTTTCTGGTAGAAATTAATCTTCTTGGTAGAAAAATTCAATTATTCTAGTTAAAAAGTTATTTTAGTTCTAAATTCATCTTTTTGGTTTAAAATTCAACTATTTTAATTGAAGATTCACCATTCTAGTTGAAAATGTAAGTATTTGTTTGAAAATTATTTTTTTTTAGTTGAAACTTTTTAAACTGAAAGTTGAACTATTCAATTGTTGTTGAAAATTCGTCTTTTTTGGTGGACATTAATTTTCTTGGTTGAAAATTTAACTATCCGAGTGAAAGATTCATTCTTTTTGCTGAAAAATGCAATGATTCCTGTTGAGATTCATTGTTTCTTTTTAAATTAAACTATTCCAATTGAAAATTCATCAACTGATATTTTTTAATGGAAAACTCTAGTGTTTAGTTGACAATTAATTTTTTTTTAGTCGACTTTTTTTGGTAGAAAATTATTCCAAAAGTCTGAGAATTTATATTTTTTGCTTAAAATTCATACCAGTTGAAGATTCATTATTTTAGTTGAAAAGTTGAAGTTTTTTTTGTGGAGAATTAATTTTTACCTAAAAATTTAACTGTTCTATTTAAACTAAATAAACTATTTAAAATTAAACTATTTGACCGAGAATTATTTATTTTCTTAAATCGGCTTTTTTGGTGGACAATTATTGCGCTTTTCTAAAAATTCATCTTTTTGGTTTAAAATTTATCTATACCAGTTGAAGATTCATTATTTTAGTTAAAAATTTGTTGTGTCTTTTTTTTGTGAAAATTAATGATTTTAACTAAAAATTAAATTAATTTCGTTTGAAAACTAATCTTGTTTGGTTTAAAATTAAACTATTTGGTCAAAAATTGATCTTCTTTAGTTGTAAATTGAACTATTTGGTTGAGTATTCAGGTATTTTTGTTGTATTTTTATTTAATAATTTTTTGTATTGAATTTAATATAGTACCCATATTAATTTTACGTATTATAATTGAATCGCTAGAAACTGAAGAAAAATTATCCATAATAAACTCACAAAACTGTATACATAAAAGTATACATATTTAAAAATTGTCTTTTTTTGGTTGAATTCAACTGTTTTTGATTAAAATTTGACTAGTTGAAGCAAGTTGAAGTTTCTTCTCTTTGGTTTCAAATTTAACTATTTTGTTGAAAATTGTCTTTTATTTGTTTTTGTTTTATTTTTTGTTAAAAATTGATCTTTTTTATTTGAAAAATTACGTAATTTGTTGAAAATTCTTCCATTTTGGTTGAATTCAATGACTTTGAATTTAAAGTATTTTTTGGTTGAAATAACAACTATTACATTTTACGTTGTTTGTTGGAGATTCAACTCTTTAGTTTAAAATAAAATATTTTGGTGAAAATTAGTTTTTTTGTTGTAAATTGATTAACTGAAAATTTAAATTGCCATTATTTGTTCAAAATCGCCTCTTTTAGTTTAAAAATCAACAATTCGGATGTAAATTCATGTATTTTATTGAAAATTCGTTTCTTTTTGTTCAAAATTAATCTTTATGCTTGGCAATTATCCTTTTTGGTTGAAAAATCATTTTTTGATTGAAAATTTAACTAATTTATAAAAATTCGTTTTTCTTTTCTTGAAAATTGATTTTTTTAGGTTAATAATTTATTTCTTTGGTTAAAAATTTAACTACTTTGTTACAAATATTTGTTGATAGAATTTAATATTTCAGTTGAAAATTCATCAATTCAGGTTGAAAATTTAAGTATTTATTCAAACCTCCTATTTCTGGTTTTGGCTTTGAAAAAAAAAAAATTTTAATCGTCTTCTTTTGATTGAATTCAACTTTTTGCATGCAATTTCATGTATTTTATGGAAAATTTGTCTCTTTTGGTTACTAATTAATCTTGATGCTAGACAATTAAACTTTTTGGTTAAAAATCATTCCTTTCTATAGAAATTTAACTGTTTTATTGCAAAAAATTTTGTTCTTACAAATTAATTTTTGAACCTAAAAATTAAGTATTTCATTTAAAGTTCGTGTTTTTTGTTTATATTCAACTCTTCTTTATTTAATATTAAAATATTAAAAACCTTTTTTGGTTGGAATATCAAATATTCAATTTTTTGTTGAAAATTCATCTTTTTTGGTTCAAAGTTATACTACTTTGTTAAAAAGTAAGTTTTTTCGTTGAAGATTCAATACTTAGGTTGAAAATTCATCTCTATGGCTGAAAGTTCAACTATTCTATTAAAAATTTCGCTTTTTTGGATTGAAAATTAATTTTTTTAACAGAAAGTTGAACTATTCCATTTTGAGTTAAAAATGTTTTCTTTTTTAGTTGAAAATTCATTTTTTTGCTGCGAATTGAACTATATTGTTTAAAATTCAATTTTATTATCTGAAAACTTTACTATTCCATTTTTGGTTGAAAATTTATTTTTTTAGTTAAAAATGCAACAGTTTTGTTGAAAATTCGTTTTCTTTTAGTTGAAAATGTTTTCTCTAATAGTTGAAAATTCACTTTTTTTCGAATTGAACTATATTGTAGGAACCTAATCCTTCTTGTTTGAAAACTTTTCTTTTTGTTGAAAATTGAACTACATATCTCATGTTTTCGTACAATTTTTTTTAGTTGCAAATTCATTTCTTTCTACAAAAATGTAACTATTTAATTGAAAAAAAAATGTTTTTAAATTAATTTAAAAACTTAAAAAATCAGTATTTCATTTAAAGTTCGCCTTTTTTGTTTAAATTCAACTGTTTTTTATGTAATATTAAAATATTTAAAATCTTTTTTGGTTGCAATATCAAATTTATTTTGTTATGTATTTTTTTTTAATTTGTTTTTTTAGTAGAAAGTGTATCCTTGTTGTTTGAAAATGGAATTATTTCATTTTTGTTTCAAAATTTATCTCTATTAGTTGAAAGTTCTACTATTTGATTACAGAATAGAGAACGTTATCAAAACACGTACTTTGAATTTTTTTCAGTATGTAAATAATGTTATGTTTGTAAAATTTAGAACTACGCAAGAAAAACTGACAAGTGATTAAAATATTAAATTTTCTCTCTTCAAACTGAATGACTTACTCTTTCACTTTATTTTACAAATGAGCTATAAACTTTTAAAAGTTATTATTAATAATTTGTACAGAAAAAGCTATTTTTCATTTATTAAATTTAAATTTTCGCAGAACTCGGAACCGAACAGATCGCGCACTCTGTGAGTGGCAGTGGGTGGAAACTAAACGTTAAAGGATGGCGCAGTATTCGAGCGCCCTCTCAAATATGAAACCACTAACTGGAACTAAAATTCAATATGGCGACGTATGCCGGGAAATTTAAATTAAATAAATTTGAAATAAAAGGAGCAGGTATTGATTCGTGCAAAAAATGTTGGTAAAAAGTATTGATAATATACAATTCCATCACAAATAAATAATTCTTCATGATGAAGTTAAATATGATTAATATTTGCTATCCATACATTTTTTCACGAATCAATAACTGCACCTTTTATCCATTTATATAATTACGAGCAACATTGTAAAAATATAAGTGGGAAAAGGTTTAATAATTGACACGAACATTATTTGATCAGTTTAAAAAGTTGATATTTGTATTTATAAGAGTACTTTGTACAGAAAAAAACTAAAACTTTCAAAACAAAATTCATATCTATCGCAGGCTTAACAATCTTTTCCATTTTCTCCTATTTTCAATTTTTTTGTATTTCTCACTTAAACGCGAACTGAATTAATCGAACTCAATAATAAAATCCAACTATTTTCCGTTGGAACTTTATTCTTTTTGGTTGAAAAGATTATTATTATGTATTTGACTGTACATTCATCTTTTTAAGTTGAAAATTTAATTATTGTGTTAAAATGTAACTATGTGGTCAAAAATCCAATAATTTTGTTAAGAAATCGTCTTTTTAACTTAAAAATTCAAAAATTTCGTAGAATTTCGTTCACTTTCTTAAAAGACAAATCTTTTTTGCATTAAAGTTAATTTATCTTCGTATAAACTTTAATTTCCATTGTTTCAAATTGCCGTTGTTTTTAGTTAAAAATTAATTTTTTTTTACTGAAAATGTAACGATTTCAACTGATGATTCATCAAAAAGTTGAAGATTGATCATAAAAGTTTTAAATTATCTTCTTGGTAGAAAAGTGAACCATCGTCATTGTCCTCATTTAGACCACGACTAGAATCTTTTCCGTCAACGGCCGTTTTCGCTGAATCTGTCGTGCCTACATCCACTATTGCTTCCTCCAACTCCACATTAATTGAGGAATCCACGTTGCTGTTGGCAATGTTTGCTTGAATCGACGATGTGAGAGTCAATTGTAATTCGGGAACAGCATCGTTTCTCAATATTCGACGAACCGGTGTTATTGTGTAGCTGCTCTCGGAAAAATGTAATTGACAAACGCGATAGTTTCTCAACGACTCTGTTGTCAGCTCATCAAGATCTGGATTTTGAAGAATATCTCTCCATAAACGACTTTGCCTCACATCCTTCGGAAATGCATGTCTTAAAACTGATTTGTTGGACCTGCAGCCCGGTACGCAGCATCGCCAATAAACTTTTGTTTTCGGAACTGTCTTGGTGTCTCCTAATGAAAAAAACGTGTAAAATGAAACGGATGATTTTTTATGAGCTGCGCTTACAAACAGGGCTCAGAACTGCTCAAGCTTCGAGGAATGGTGAAACAGTAACAATAATGTAAAAAAAAAAGTAACCAAAAAGAAAGATTTTTGTACAAAAAAAGACGAAGTTTTCACCAAAATTATGAATTTTCTACAAAGAAATTTATGTTTAAGAAAGTAGTTAAACTTTAAACAAGATGGCTGAATTTTTCTGAAAAAAGATGAATTGTTAACGAAAAATGTAAGTTGATACAATGAAGAAAAAAGATCATAATTTAATATAAAACACAATATAATTAATACAAAAAGACGAGTTATCAACAAAATAGGTTATTCTTCAAACAAATTGTTGAGTCATTAACCCAAGAAGACCAATTTTTACAAAACAGTGGAATTTTCAGCCACTGAATATACATTTTCGACAAGAAAGTTATCTGTCAACCAAATATCTGAATTTTCAACGAAAACAGGTAAATCTTCAAACTACAAATATGGATTCTAAACAATATGACTACATTTATGACCAAAAGGACGAATTTTCAAATGAAATGATGTATTTTTGAACAAAAGGGTGATTTTCAATAAAGGAGATCAATTTTCTACCAAAAAAGACGAATTTTCAACTAAAATGATGAATTTTGAACAAAACAATAATCCACTTTTAACCGAATTTC
>CAKNXH010000568.1:0-126314 GCA_932178445.1 Andricus quercusramuli
TTATCTACTAAAATAGGCATTCAGACGAATACTCATAGCCATTCTTCCAACCAACGGACAATTTTGAGACAATTAGAAGAAACTAACCTTAGAGTATTAAAACACATTAAATCGATTTCTTACATTCTATTCTTATTTTGATGTTCATCTAATTGATCAAACACACGGTTACAAATTAATAAAAAAATTATCATTTCATGTCATATATTTGAAAAGTATGTTAATTTAACTTGATGTTTTACAGGTTTAGAAGGTAAACAGTTCTTTTTGCTTTCTCATAGAGGAAGCTTTTCAATGGTAACATTTTCCAAAAGTGTTTTATTTATTTAAACCTTCCTCAATTTAAAAATGTCTATTACAATGTTCTAAACAATTGTCCGGATGTGTGTATGTGTGTATGCGGATGTCACACTTTCTTGTGAACACGATAACTTAAGAACAGTTGCAGATAAATTGATGCAATTTTGAGGGCTTATTTTCACCTTTCATATCCTGAAACTGACTGAAGGATTTTTGAAAATATTAATTGCATATTTTTAGCAATTCATAATATTTCGAATTCACAGCTAGTCTATTTTGCATTTCGGTCACGAAAGATAGTTAATCGATACACAACATATAATTTGAACTACGTCAAACAGCCGCCTTTACAATTTTCATTCAACAAATTACAATTTGAAATACTATAATTTACTTAATTCAATGGAGAAGGTGTGTTCACAGTTACAATGATGCATGTTAAATGATATACTTAACCATTTATTAAAAAATGAACAACTCTTATTTAATTTAAAGTTTATCAGTAATTGTAATTTTTATTTATACTAATTATATACGTCTGAACAAGGGTTATCGGTAGAGCAGGGTCCATTCTCAGAAATAAAAACATATAAAAAAAAAGGTGAAATGGCCATACATAATTCTATATTTGTACCGACTGTACTATACGGTAGCGAGACGTGGACCTGTCAAGCGAAGAACAGGAGTAAAATTAACGCGATTGGTATGAAACTCTGCGCACAATATGCGGAAAACACTGATGGACAAAGCACGAAACGAGACAATCCTCGAAGAATGTGGTACAGGAGAATGGTTCGGATTATATTAGCCTACACTTTAATATGAAACATATTACTGGTGCTCTTTTTCTTGACATGGAAGAGGCCTTCGACACTGTACGGCACAAAGGGCTTATAGTTAAGCTAAACAGATGTGATATACCGATATATTTAATTAACGTTATTGAAAAGTATTTAAGTGACAGAACGTTTGAGGTGAAAATAAATATTGAAACATCGACAGAAAGACCTATAGTAGCGGGAGTGCCACAAGGGTCTGTGTTAGGACCAGTATTATTTATATATTATCTAAATGAAATACCAAAATCTAAAGATGTGCAATTAGCTCTTTTTGCGGATGACACGGCGTTATATTATGCATCTCGGCGCAAGAAACAGGCTGTGAAGAAGCTACAGGGACAAGATGTAATATTAGAAACATTCTTTCATAGGTGGAAACTAAAAAGAAATACTGATAAGACTGAACTCGTGATATTCTCGAGTAATGTCCGTGATAAAGTAGTTCCTAATGTTTAAATGTAGAACGAAAATATTGGCCCTAAGAAAGAAGCAAAATATTTAGGTGAGATTCTAGATTCTAAGCTTAGGCACACAAAACACGTCAAAGCAACTCACAAAAAGGCCTCGGCAGTTATAGGCAGCCTTTATCCTCTTCTATGTAGCAAGAGCAAAATGAGTGTCTCAAATAAACTCACTACGTATAAAATGATTATTAGACCTATAATGTTATATGCTGCCCCCATATGGGGAAGTACCAGCAAATCTAATATAAGAAAACTCCAAAGAGTACAAAAAAGTGCCTGCGTCTGGCGCACACGAAACTTGGAATCACTACGATTGAACAGGAAATCTTTAAACTAACCGCGGACTTCTATAACACGCAGCTTTCTACTTTAGATAGCCTAAAGAATACATGTAAATTGAAATATAAAGACTTGCCGTTTAATGTTAAATATAAACCGCATCATTTGTATATATTAGTATCAAATCTCACAGTTAGTATATAGCTAAAGTAATATATATATATATAAATGTCACAAATAAATGTATTTAAAATTTGTATGAACAATAAAGAATATTTTGAACTGAACTGGTAGCCGCGCAGAGAGGGTAGAAACTCGCTGGTGGGAGATGAGATGCGTTTGTTGAGTAATTCTCTGGCCATGTTCACTGGCACTGTAGCTGTACTCGCAGTTCTCGCGTGCACCCGCTTCTGTTACTCTGACGGTGTTACAAAGCATACCTTCCTTATCTTGACATGGACGTACTTACTCCGTAGGTGTGCCCATACCAGGGACTAGAAAGTTCCTTCTTTTGCCGCGAGAGCGCGCGTTGGCCTCTCTCTTGTGGGAAATATGTATGTGGTTGTTAATTGTGGAAACCTTCCACGTATTTGTAATCTGACTCCATAAGATTAAATTGCATCCCGACCGGTAAGATAATGAAATGAAGGATAGAGCTTCTGTTAAAACTCAACAACTTTACTTTATTGTACTGGAATTACATTGTGCATGAGAGCACGAGTCAAAAGATGCGGACGGCAGGTCGAGCCGGTACCAACTGACGAGACGAGTGCCAAGCGCGGCCGGCTAGCGTCTACGAGTATGCGAGTCGCAATAGAGTGGAAACTCTACGGTCAAATACCTGCCTAAAAGTTACTGTACAAACTACTAGAAGTAACTAGAAGTAACTAGCCGTGACTAAGCCATATTGCAATGGTGATTCCCTACAGTACTCCCTCCTGAGTGACAACGATACATAAAAGAAGGAAGCAAGTTCGCATAGTTTAAATTGAGATGTACCTTAAACACGATCATTCAATTTCATTCACACCACACTTAAGTTAACGAGATAATATTTTTTTATATAAAATTATCGCTATAAACGATGACTAGATAAATTTTCTGTATATACAGCGAGGTGACCTTAAAGTCGTTGGTCACTAAATATAAGACCTAATTTATTATATTTACATGATATAAGGTCTAAAATCAATAACATAAGGTATAAAAGACCTAAAATCGTATTTTGACAGAGTATAAGGTCTGAACTTACTAGAATAAAATATACAAGACCTAAAATCGAATTTTAAAACGTTTTATATGGCGATGTAGCCGTTGTCAGTCTTTTTGGTAGTCTTTTGACATTAAAAAATTGTTATCTAAGTCTTCGCGAGAGACAATAGTGCACATAATATTTACAGGATCCTTTAAAAACAGATAGTAATAATAATGATATCATATATATATATATACATGTCATGACAGTTTAGAAGCGACATACAATACATGAGATGGTCGCAAAAGCTTTTAAATTACACAAGATATCCGTAAAAATGACAGAAATCGCATCTGTATTAATTCCCCAAATTTACAATTTGAAGGATACCTTTTTATTTTGCCGCGAGTAAGTGCGAACAGGCGGATTCACTGATGAAGACGCGAGTTCGCCCTCATACGGTTGTGGTAAGTGGTCGACGTCCTCACGCGTAAAATACGCTGGCTTGATGTTTTCAACAGAAACTTGTTGAGGTACGCCATTAACCTCAATTTCGTAAACGCGTTCGGACGTTCTATTTAAAATTTTATGAGGACCAGTATATGGTCGCTCCAAAGATTTTTTAGCGTGAACACGCAAAAATACGTGAGAACAAGAATTAAGCTCTTTAAATACAAAAGGATTACGCTTGTACTTCTGAGCCACCGGGATAGGTTTCACTTTGCGCATGTACTCGCGAAATTCCTCCAAGAAGGCGTGCGGATCCGGCGAAAAATCCTCAGGTAGGACGAATTCACCGGGTATACGAAGGGTGGCACCGAAAACAAATTCGGCAGCAGAGGCGCCGATGTCCATGACGTTAGATCTTAAGCCGAGTAAGACGGTTGATAAAGATCGGGACCACTCGTGGTCAGCGTGACACATGATGGCTGCTTTCAATGTTCGGTGCCATCTTTCCACCATGCCGTTAGATGCCGGGTGGTACGCGGTGGTGTGGATGCGATTACATCCAATTAATTGCAAAAGAGCTGCAAAAACTTGTGACTCAAATTGAGTACCTCTATCAGTGGTTAAAGTCTCGGGACAACCGTAACGAGAAATCCACTGATCAACGAAAGCCCTGCAAATCGTTAAGGCCTCAATGTTTTGAAGAGGAACAGCCTCTGGCCAGCGCGAAAATCTGTCCACCATAGTAAGGCAATATTTAAAGCCATGACTATCAGGAAGAGGACCTATTATGTCCATGTGGACATGGCGAAACCGATCTTCCGGTGCCACAAATTTCGCGGGCAAGAGTTGGTTGTGCCGAGTTATTTTAGATTGCTGGCATGCCACACACTCTTTGCACCAAGCAGTAATGTTACGATTCATCGAAGGCCACACATAACGCTTCCGAATGATACGATCGGTAACTTTGGCGCTAGGGTGTGCCGGATTATGAAAAAGTTCGAACACCTGCTTGCGGAGTGAGAGTGGTATGTAAGGACGTAAAGCCTCTTCAGTTAGGTCGCAGTACACAGTTGTGTGTTCTGCACCCCACTGAACCTTTCTGAAGTTTAACGAGCACTTCTTATCGTCTATTAATTGTTTGAGTTCGTTGTCGGAAGCTTGAGCTTCGGCGAGTTCTATGAGGCTAAACTCGGTAGGCAAACGTATGGTTTCCACTCGTGACAGCGAATCAGCGACGACGTTGTCGGTACCAGGAAGATACTCTATGGTCGTTGTCAACTGCGATATGAAAGAAAGTTGTCTTTGTTGACGCTGTGAAGCCTTTTCCGAGCGCTGTGTAAAAGCGAAAATTAGTGGCTTATGATCGGTGACAATCTTGAATGTTTGGCCCTCAAGAAAGTACCGAAAGTACTTAACCGTCTCATAGACCGCAGTTAACTCACGGTCATACGCGCTGTATTTGCATTGAGCAGGCGAAAACTTTCGTGAGAAGAATGCCAATGGCTTCCAGATGCCGTTGAGCTTCTGCTCTAGCGACGCTCCCATGCCGAAATTCGATGCATCCGTAACTAGACGGGTCTCGGCATCGTTGGCTGGATGAGCTAATAGCGCTGCGTTGGCGAGGTCACTCTGAACTCGTTCAAACGCAGTCCTAGTTTGGTCGCTCCACGGTATTTCACGTTTATCGTTCTTGCGCGAATCGCACATGTATTGATGGAGTGGAGCTTGAGCTTCCGCAGCATGCGGGAGGCAGCGACGGTAAAAATTGATCATTCCCAGGAAACGTCTCAAATCTACCACTGTTTTTGGGAGTGGGAACTGCGTAATTGCCCGAACCTTTTCGGACGTTGGCGCGCAACCGTCTCGATTTATTTTATATCCAAGAAATTCCAGCTCGGGTTTCCCAAATTCGCACTTGCTCGTATTGATGCGAAGTCCATATTCTTTTAACCGTTGGAAAACAGTCTTGAGATGCACCTCATGCTCTTCAGTATTAGAGGACGCAATGAGAATGTCATCTATGTATGAAAATGTGAAATTTAGATCCCCTAGGGCACGGTTAATGTAACGCTGAAATGACTGACCTGCGTTACGAAGGCCAAAAGTCATAGCGGTATACTCGAATAGCCCAAAAGGCGTAATAACCGCGGTCTTGGCTATGTCGTCAGAAGCTATGGGTATTTGGTGGTAAGCCATTTGGAGGTCTAATTTAGTAAAGACTTCTTTACCGTGCAACAAAGCAGTGAAATCATGGAGATGAGGGACCGGATATTTATCTGGTATAGTGATTGCGTTAAGGCGACGAAAATCTCCGCAAACGCGCCACTCCCCGTTTTTCTTCTTCACCATGTGTATGGGCGATGCCCATGCACTGCTTGAAGGTCGGCATATGCCATCGGCCATCATTTGCTGGAAAATTGCTTTAGCAGCAATCAACTTATCCGGAGGCAAACGACGTGCACGCTCGGCGACGGGCGGACCATTGGTCAGGATGTGATGTTGAACATCACAAGCTGAAGGCTTATCGAATTGCTGCATGGAAGTTATTTCCGGGAAATCGGCTAGGATATTTGAATACGAAGCAGATCTGTCTATGGCACTTAATGCAAACTGAGGAACCTTTTTTAAGAAACCGCGGGAATGGCGTCCGGTCGTCGTATCGACCAAGGACGATTCGTGGAGGTAAGGAACCAATTTGTAGTGAGCAAGCAGATCGGCTCCAATAATAGGATTCGGCACTGCTGCTACACAAAAGTTCCACGAAAATTCGCGACTAAGATTCAAATTAAGGTTGAGACGTTTTTCCCCGAAGGTTAACACACGGGAGTCGTTTGCAGCAAAGAGAGTCAGAGAGTTAGGCTTCGCCTTCAAAGTTCGTGAATCCGCCGGGATCAGAGAAATATCTGAACCGCTGTCGATAAGGAAAATGAGACCAGATTGCAAATCTCTAATGTGGAGACGTTTAGTTAAAGGCAAACCTGAATCGGTCGTCTCCGTTCGGACAGGTTTTTTTAGTTTTCCTGAGGCGAATTCTCTTTCCAAGAACACGGCGAGACGCACTTATGTGCTTTTTTACCGTATTTACGATGATAATAGCATCGTCTATCGGTACTTTTACTTCGCGCACGACCATTTTTGTTATCATGAAAATTTTGCGGATTACGCGGGCGTCTATTCAATGACTGTGACAGAGCCTTTATCTGTTTTCCGAATTCTTCCATCATTGTGGTAAGACCGTCTATAGCTACTCTGGAAGAGTCAGAGGACAAAGAAGACGCGGAATTAGAATTTTTATTTTCAATTGCGGCAACGTTAAACTCCGACGGCCTAGTGGCCTCGGCGATTTTATCCGCGGTTTGAGCGAGTGATGGCAGATCTAGCGTATCGAGACTCGAAAGAATTTGCCGTGTGGCAGCAGGCATCTGTTCCATAAAAATGCTTTTAATGACGTTATCGCTACAGCCTGCGGTATTTAGAGCGCGTAATGGGTTCAATAAGAGAGAGGGTTTCCCGTCGGAGATTACCTCCCCCCTAAGCAGTTGTCGAAGCTGAGCTTCCTTAGAAACAGCGAAACTCGAAATTAATCTAAGTTTAATTTGCGAATAAATGTCCTCCGGTTCCGGGACTTTCGTCACAATGTCCTTTACGTGCGCGATTAAATTAACATCAAGATGAGCAAGCAAAAATTGAGCCTTAGAGCTCTCTTTTGAAAAACCTGCGCGTTTTATTCACGCCTCTGCCAGGATGAACCAACATTCAGGGTCATCCCGGTAGAATGGGGGTAGCTTAGGCAAAGCGGCTGCATCCACACGGCTATTTTGTATTTCGATAAGCGTATTAGCCAATTGACTGAGACTGTCCGGCAATTGTACGTTCTCGTCGAGAGGCATGACGCGAGCAAAACTCCAAGAGACCGAGAAGTACGATTTTTGAAAAAGGAAAAGTAGTCAAATTGAACCTTTCGTAAAAAAAAAATAAATAACTAAACTTACAGGATAAAGTAAGTAATCAAAATGCCAAAAGATCTAAGGAGGCTGACTGGATGTTGTAAAAAGTGGAAATGCCTCAGTTGAAAATTGATGTTAGCGTTTGGCGGGAGGACGTCGACCACCACAGCATAATATTTCTGCAATATATTGATTTTGAAATTAGAAACAAAATTTTGATAGCTTTTCAACAGGTATGGTGGCGATGTAACAGTGGCAGAAAAATCCGCCCTTCTCGTATTTAAAAAAATAGGTATCAGTTTTTCTCAGATAAAAAGAGAAATCTCGATTGAATTCTATTTTAAAAAAAGTTTAAAAGAGTATACGTAAATTAAGGGAATTATCGATGCATAAAAAAAAAATTCACAAAATCGATAAAATATTTTGAAAATCTTGAAATAATTGTGCTTAAGAACGTGAATCACATACACACAAGTACTCGCATTCAGTATCGCTCGTTTAAAATCAAGAGAAAATAGCTATTATAAACCGCTCAGGGGTCAAAAGAACCCAATTCGAAATAAAAGTTGTTGTTTACGCATATTATATTTCGCCAATTATGCGAAGGTCACTTAAAAGTTTCACAAACACTTAAAATCAATGGTCAAAATGTACATAATAAGTACTTGTCGGTTTAGAAAAACAATGTTTCAATAACAAAGGATAACCTTGACGTCGAGAAAGTTGATTCACGCTATTACGTATTAACGGAAAGCGTCGTTAGAAAATTTGAAAATTGAAAAGACGCGATGAAATTATTTGTAGAAATACATATAAATAAAATTTCTAAAATTGAGAGAGCACTCTAACTCGCGATGAAATTGATTTATTATAAAATATCACTATTTATCGCGACCTAGACCGCTGATGGTTCAATTCGAATTGAATTCGTATGTTCGCCGCAAATATTACGTATTTGAAAAAAAAGATATATAACAGCAAAAAAAAAAATGTTATACAAAACTTACAAATTTTTGCGTTTATATACTACCCAAGCAGGTTCCTGCTGCTCAGCCGATGCATCCATGGAAAATTCAAATTTAAAGTTGAAATCGGCGTGGCGTGGGTAGAGATCCTAGCGTGGCGTCCTTCTCGAAGTTATGGATTTTCGTCAAAATTTCCAAATTTAATTATTCCAAAGAATGCGTAGATTGGATGTCCAGGAGCTGGTAGAGTTTAAGCCAGCTCGACCTGCTGATTGAGTCCGTGAAATTCCATGAGTGTTGAGAGATCGCCAAGTTGGAAGCGTGGCGTCAATTTTTGAATCAGAATGTCCTTAGTCGAGGGTCACCAATGTGGGATATATGTATGTGGTTGTTAATTGTGGAAACCTTCCACGTATTTGTAATCTGACTCCATAAGATTAAATTGCATCCCGACCGGTAAGATAATGAAATGAAGGATAGAGCTTCTGTTAAAACTCAACAACTTTACTTTATTGTACTGGAATTACATTGTGCATGAGAGCACGAGTCAAAAGATGCGGACGGCAGGTCGAGCCGGTACCAACTGACGAGACGAGTGCCAAGCGCGGCCGGCTAGCGTCTACGAGTATGCGAGTCGCAATAGAGTGGAAACTCTACGGTCAAATACCTGCCTAAAAGTTACTGTACAAACTACTAGAAGTAACTAGAAGTAACTAGCCGTGACTAAGCCATATTGCAATGGTGATTCCCTACACTCTTGTAGGGACACGGTACAGTGTTCACTATACCATTACAAACTAGCTATACCGAGCGGTCGATACCACATGTCAGCAGTGTAGGGATCTGCGCTACCAGACATATTGTAACATCTAGCGCACGAGCGAGTTTCCATCTCCAATCTCCCTACTCCTAGTTCCCGCCTTCCTCGGTGTTCCCGCTTCAACCGGCGTATCCCTACTCCTCGACTTTCGCGTCGCCTCTCTACTCGAGCTACGCTCGACATTACCAGGCCTACCCGACTCTGTGTTAATATAATGACTGAATTCAGAGCCACCTACCGTCATCAACAGAACTACACTTGAATGTGTAGGTGCATATAGTATACATGGATGGTTTAAATGTGTTGAATAAAATTTTAAATCTCAAATTAATGTAAGAATTATTGTTAATTTACCGAAATATTACTCGAAAAATAGTATTTTCTATCATTTTATTATATTTTCCTAATAATATTTCGTTAATTTAACCTTAATTCTTCAAATTATTTGTTATTTAAAATTTTATTCAACCCACTTAAAACATTGATGTACGCATATTGAACTCGGAGTCATAAATACACGTTGAATTTTATTCGCAATTCCGTCATTCCGTTGGTCCGTCATTCTCTACTTTCGTGGGTAAATGCAATGTTGGTAGAACATTTGCAGCTAATCGTCTTGCTCCATTTTGCGTATAATAAAAAAACTTACTGTCAAAATGCTTCATGCAAATGAAAAACCGTTGCGAGGTTATTTCTTTTAGAGTAAGTTTTTTCAAATCATCATTGATGACCTACGGTCTGTTTACCACGTACTTGCCTCGTGGCACACCCTGTCACTACACATTTCTGTCGATCCATCGCTGAATAAATTCAATAAAAATATTTTCACGGTTTACAATATTTTGACACTTTTGACACATAACCTCAAATCACACCACGTCAAATTCAAAAAATATCACCGCCAGCTGTTTCACGCAATCGGCTTTCTTATTGGCTCTTTTCATTTCTATACTAATGCCACCTACCGCCATCAACACAACTAATCTGCACTCTCCTTGCCCCTCCTAAAGTCTCTCCCATGCCATTTCTAACTTGGGAGTCGGGTAGGCCTGGACATTACTGACTGTCCGGCCGACCCATCGATCACACGTTCCGACTGAGGACGTGCAATGTCTTCTTCACTTGAATAAAGTGTTATTACATTTGTTGAGTTTAAATGTGGTGATAATTATTTCAAAAAACCCTCTACTTAGCAATCATGGTAGTTTCCGTGGCCTCAAGCTCTCAGCTAATACAAATAATCTCTTGACCATGATTGCGGAAAATAATTAGTAGGACGCCATAATTACAACGTATGGCAAATACCTACACTCTTACAATACAGTATTTAAATGTCTAATTTCGAAAATAGTTGCCTAACTACTTAAAATGACGGGTATAATCCAGACAAGAACCGGGTAGAAGTTGGATGTTTTTCGATTCCTTCGGAACTTTACTCGGTTTTTGCCCCCAGCTTCTATCCGGCACTTGGCCGGGGTTCTATCTGGTTCGAAATATTTTCGTACTCGGTCCCTACATGGGTCATATCCGGAGCTGTGTGGTTTCTACCAGGTTTGTATCCGGTGTTCCGAAATGCCCGCTTCTTTTCGTATTCCTATTCGAAATGCACCCGGGGTTATAAACCGGCTTACACCCGGTACTTGACCGAGTTCTACCTGGTGTGATATAATTTTCGTACCCAGTCCCTACATGGGTCTTATCCGGAGCTATGTAGTGTCTATCAGGTTTGTATCCGGTGTTTCGAAATACTTATACCCGGTTTCTTTTGTATTCCTATTCGAAATGCACACGATTTTTCACCCCGGTTTATATCCGGTATTTGACCGGGTTCTATCTGGTATCATATAATTTTCGTACCTGTTCCCTACATGGATCTTGTAAGCCTATATCGCGCGCTTCAGCTAATTACGCTAATGTATCGCTTGGATTTTGTCGACAAAATCTCACACACGCTTTTTCGCTGGAAATATATATTTTGTCCGACACCTACGCGAAAAAAACGATTTTCTTCATCTGAAAATAGTGAACAAAATAAGCGATTTCTCAATTGTTGACGTGAGTATTGAAAAATATCATGTTTTTTCCTCTAGTATGGAAAAGTTTCCTAAGAAGTGGGAAAAAGTACGTGGAACAGTGGGAGAAAGTGATGCTCTGTCGTGAATGTTTGACTTAATAAGCCATCTACAACTCAGATGGGCGCTTTGCAGGAGAGTCAATGTATATCCATGAATCGTCCTCGTTTCGCTATTTTCAGACGAGAAAAGTTTTGTTTTTTCGCGTATGTATTTGACGAAATAGTATGCGCTTCAAATGAATGCTCGTTCACAATCTACCATTTTCCCCACTCGTAGCGCAATATACTATTTTCTATTTTTTGTTTTACACATTTCATATGAATAGATGGATATCAAAATCTTTAATCAAAACATTTAAATTCGATTAATTTAAAATTTAATAGTTAAATGTTTAATTTGAATATTCATTTACTTTTTTATTTCTGTTCAAATTGTAAAGCTTCAAAATTTAATGAATTGATTACTTTCAAATGTATGTTAGTTAACAAATATTTGAATTTAAATAACATTTTTCAGCATAAAAAAGAGTAATGATTATTGTTTATTGATTATATAGATTATAGAGTTTATCTATCTACTAGGATGGAAAAGGATAGAGGTGAATAAGTGGATGTTTCGTTTAGATAGAACGACTAGGATTCAGCAGGATAGGGCTACCTCATATTTCAGAAACTCATGAATTCAGTAGAATTCTTTTGAATTATGTGAAATTCTCTTGAATTATGTAAAATTCTCTTGAATTCAGTAGCATTCTTTTAAGTTTGGCCGAGCTCTCTTCAATTCAGCAGAAATCTCTAAAGTTCGGCAGAATTCTCTTGAGATCAACAGTATTCTCTTGAATAATGTAGAATTCTCCTGAATTTAGTAGAATTGTCTTTAAATATGTAAAATTCTCTTAAACTTTGTTTAATTCTATTAAATTCAGTAGAATTCTCCCAGGATTGGCAGAATTCTCTTGAATTTAGTCAAATTATACTATTTTCTTTCGAATTTAGCAGAATATTCTTGAAAAGAGAATTCTGCGGAACTTAAAAGGTGCTGCTGATTTCAAGAGAATTTCGCTATTTTCGACAATTCTACTGATTTCAAGAGAATTTCCGTAATTTCAAAACAATTTTGCTAATTTCAAGAGAATTCTGTCGAACCTACGAGAACTCTACTAAACTGAAGTGGATTTTACATAATTAAAGGGAACTTAAGAGAATCATACAGAATTCAAGATAATTTTACTGAATTGAAAAGAATTCTGCTGAAATCAAAACAATTCTACAAAGTTAGAGAGAATTTCGCTGATTTCAAGAAAATTCTGCTGAATTCAAGAGAATTCTTCAAAATTCAGGAGAATTCCACTGAGTTCTCGAAAATTCTACAAAATTCAAGGGAATTTACAGAATTCATGAGAATGTTATCGAATTTGGTTGCTTGTGGAAAATATTTTTTTCAATTTTTGTATCTCGTTGACGTGCGAAGTTACAACAGAGTCACAACCGCTCGTAGGGCGACGTTTAAGTTTCAAATCCACTTCTTCCTTCTTGCTGTCACTTTAAGTGCCACTCGTCGCGGTACAATAAAGTGGTTTTTTAATGCCGACCCTCTTTGTTGATATGCGGAGACGATGTTTCCTGTTTGCCATAAATGATTAGGATCATAAAATACTACAGTATTCAAACTTATGAGAAGTGTACATCACTATAGTGTTTCCTTTCGACGATAATAATTCGAAATGTGAACGTGCCCCAAAGGTATCATCTCCCCTTTGAATTAAACTATGTCTTCATGCAATTTAATTCAACTTAAATGATGAATCTTTCGAAAAAAGTATTCCAGAGCAACATAATTTTCTCACCAGAATATTTTTTTCTAATTTTTGTAAGAGGATAGTGTGGAAATAGATTGTCGAATAAAATAAACAAGATCTAAAAATTGTAGTGAAATTTTTATTTATTAAAGGCATTGTACGTCCAAATTCTAAGAGATGAGAACAACGATCCCCTCGCGCTTCGCTGATGCGAATGTCGTCGTCTTTGACTGTCTCAGAACGATCATTTTCGCACACAATCACGAAACCTTTGCAACCGCAACACTAGTACTTTGAACGCCTAGTCCCTTATTGGCAATAATTGATCTAAGTTTCTTATCAAGTTCGCCGAAACGATACTTTATATACTTTATATACTTCATATATTTTATATACTTACAATTCAATATAAAAAAAAGCGAATAAATATTTACGTCCTTCCAAAAAGCCTTTGAATTCTACAGCGCGACATTTTTTCGAGAATTCGAGCGCTTGAAACTTCAGCAATCGCTAATACAATCTAGAGTATTCTTCTCCGTGGAAAATAAATCAGTCTCTTGGGACGGCTTTTTAAGAAAAATATATATTATCTATAGTAAACTAATTTTTTTAGCTGCTCTCTTCTAGAATTTTATATTATACATTCGCAGGAAACTTTTTTTCGAATTTTATCCTTCTCCGTCTATCAATTTGTTTTTTTCTTCAAATTTTCTTTGTCCCAGAGCTAATCCCTTTCCACTTTAGGCGACAAAAGTCGAATTTCCCGACTTTCCTTACATCGATTCATCTTCATTTTTATTTTACACAGGATACTCCTTCTTGAAATGAAATAAATTTAACAAAAAAAAAAACTCTATCGAATGAGGGATATTGTAATCCTATGATATGTTCCGTTGAGCCGATACAAATTATACTAGTTTTTCGTTCCCACAAAAATTAACCCCCTCTTCGATAAAGTGTCTCCAGTTTTTCAATTTCAGTTTGTACAGTTTTTAATTTCAAATTCAAAATCTTTAATTAAATTTCAAATTGTAAAACTGAAATTGAGAGACTGAACTTTCATTTCCAAAGAAGGAGAACGTTGAATTTGTTTCTCAAACGCGGAGACTGAATCGATCGTGACTACGATTATGATTACAATAATGAGATTAATGGCATGTGAATCTCCCCTTTAGACCCACCAAAAACCATCGACTTCTCGAATGAAACCATTCCTCATAATTATTAATAATTAATTCATAATTAATAATTGAAATTAAATTGATAATTAATAATAAAAATCCGGCATACTCGAAGGCGGAAGCTCCTGAGAAAGAGATTCATTCGCATGTTTTCCGAATGTTGATTCAGTTTATTGGTGGGTCTCATTGGTCATCTCTCTCGCTTTTTTACTCTTTTTCTCATTCTTCCTTATTCTCTCCTCATTCGTGAGTGTCGATCTCATTGTCTATGCGGCTACTGCGAATTCCGGTTTTGCCCGTCCAGGGATAAATGTCCGGACAGGGTTGACACGTCTTCATGTACCGCACTCCACTCTTGTGCCACAGGTTACAGACCTTAGCATTATTGCACTTCTTCGGCCTGTCCTGTAAATTACACAGAGAACGAGGTTCTTAGTTCCGCAATCCACATATTTGAATTGATCCGGTGTTAGGTTTTACGATTCTGGACATTTACGTGTAAATAGATATGAAGAGAAATTCTTACCTGATAGTTGCAACCAAAAGGCTCGAAGTTGTCGAGAAGGCCAAGGGGGGTCGGATTCCTCACCCATTGGAGGGCTTGCCAATTCGTTACTACCCATACGTCATCCATCGCGACGATCGTGTCAAGGAAGGAGATGAAACCTTCTTTATGATGGGGTTGAGTGAACCAGGCGGCGTGATAGAAAAGACCGAATGGTGCTCTGTAATTATAGAAAAAGAAATTAGTCTGTCTCTTAGGGATATAGTTCTTAGCTACACAGGTAATCCCATTTAACTGAGGTTTGGGGCATGGACCTAAATGGCCTTTAGTTAAATTTAACACATCAATCGCTTGCTCCGAACGTGAATGCTCAGAGCCGTAGAAACCGTTTCTGTTGGATTTGGGGATATGATAACATTGGACGTAACTGAAGCGCTGAGGGTACTGCCCGCTTTGTCGCTACACTACTATTCACTGTTATTATGGACTTAACCCTTGGTATACACACTGGGTTACACTAACCCGGCGCGATTTTACAAGATCTGTTATTTCGAAACAAGAAGATGTGTGGGTCTGTACCCAGGCCAGAAAAAAGTTATGGGCCACTACTACGCAGAACTGTCTTACCAGCTTCAGTGTCTCGAAAATTGCCGAAGGACGCACTTCGAAACTTTCTTTTCAGGTATTTTTCACCCAGTGTGTATATGGTGATACGAAATTCAGAAAAACAGAAAAATCTAAATGTAAGTGAATTTTATTTTATTCGTATATTTGTAATGTCCATAGCTTATGTTGAAAGTAAGAAGTCTAATTCGTGTGCCTGAGTGTATTGTGTGTGTGTATGCGTACGTGACGATCATGTCTCCCAGAGTACGTTTTGCATCTGCTGACTGATTTAGACTCACGTGCGTCTTACTACGCTATGATATTCTTTAATTCGAAATATCAATAAAAATTATTTATTTTTTGCAGCTACTTCATCAAAATAGGCCGAAACGTAATTTATGTTATTTGTATAAAAATTATTCCCAAGTTTTTCACTCATATTTTGATTCTGAATACAAAATTACGCTGAAAAATGCTAATATTTTATATATCATTCTATCCCCAAAACCGAAAAATTGAGTATTTATTTCAACTTATGCGTTTTTTGATAACTTTATTTATTTTATTTATTTATTTATTCATTTATTTATAACAATATCTGCGTTATTTCAGAAGATAATCATGAACGTTAAGGTATTTATATAGTTCAGATCATTAATTTTTGCCCAGAAATGGAGTATTCTGGTAACAGGACTTATCCGCGCGGAACCGGAAAATTGCCTAGTTTCGAATCACTAATTAAATATGTTTTTCAGAACATATGGGAAAACCGAAGATCAGTTTTAAAGTACAAATCTTGAACTTTCCATTCATCGGTATTTGAGCCTATTTATCACGATTTTTATTTTGACAAAATTCTTTTAGAAAAAACGTGATTTTTTCACAAGAATTTTAAAGATGTCTTTGTTTATTTGAAAATATGTATATGTTTTTTTTTATATTCACCACTTTTAAACCCATACTGTTCAACTCTTGAGGATTTTCTCTATGAAAAAAAAGAGGCAAAATTGTTCAATTAGGAACGAAGATATGAGATGTTAAAGTTTGCCGGGTGAACCTAACCCAGTGTGTATACCTCGTTATAAAACTATAGTGTGTATACCAAGGGTTAAATGGGAGTTACTTGAATGGGACTTCCAATGTATAAAACTCATATACGACTTACAGTGTGGAGGCTCATTAATCAAGACTATTCTAGCCTTACTTTGGACTAACTAGAACAGTTTTGAACTATTCTAAACGACCATAAACCAGTTTTTACATAGGTCAAAATCTTTTTGATTTGCTTTCAAGTAGTTGTCAGAAAGAGGCTCAAAATAATAGCAGTAAGTCTTTTCATTTTGAGTGTGCTCAATAATACATCGTTCACTAAGGGTGGTACGTGTGCCTTGTAACCGTAAACACCCCGAGTCAAAATTTAGGCCCTACTTTGAACCTATAACTTCTACCTTAGTAGGCGCTGGAGCAGTAAAGTAGGTACAAAAGAAGCAGCGATTTCAATTCAATTTAGACCCTACTTTGACGCTAAAAACGTCTGAAATCGGCCGTTTTCCACGTTTTGCGTCGAAGTAGGGTCTAAATTAGAACCTACATTGGTGCTCCAGACCCTACCCTACATTGGCGCTCCAGACCATACCTTGATGCTCCAGCCCCTACACTGGCAATAATAATAATAATAAAAATAATAATGGCGTAAATTCGGTAATGGTTATACATTTTTATTATGAGTTCCCTTCTCTGCAGAAATACTTTCACTATCAACTGTACCTCAGGAACTTAACATTGAAACAAAACTCATGAAGTATACAATTCTTTGTTTCTAGTGTTTTTTATCATATATTTTAAGAACTTATTTGTCACTAGTCCGTTTGTCACTAGTCCGACAATTTTTTATTCAATTTTTTTGTCCGTAACTTCCAAATTTGGTTGTCTTTCGCAAGTCGAAAATCTTATTTATATCAAATGGAAACTTTAGTATTGGTTTTGTAAGAAAATTAAAATTTAAAAAAAAATCCTTTCCTTTTTGCTTGCAGATACTTCATTACTGCTAATATCGAGAAACTGGCTGAGTCACATAGTCGCAAACCAATTCAGTTTTGAAAATCTTATTCTGCAAATGAGTTTCCTGAGTGTAGCTTCTAAATATTCAAAGTAGGGCCTGTAGGTTTAAACGGATTCAAAGGAGGCTCTAATGATTCATTCGAATATTTTATTTTTAGGAAGAAAAATTCTTCCGGGATTAAAAATAGTTTAGCCCGAAAAAGCTTATGGGACGTTTTTCTTATATTATCTCATATATTAAATCTAAATGTAATCTAAATCTTCTGAATCGTTCCGCACAGTTTACAGCCAGCCAGCAGTTTCAAATTGCACTGAACCAGTGTTGAATTAATGAATTTTTCTGTCATTTCCAGTGTAGAACCTGCCTAATTTGAAATGAATTCGGTCGACAATATATATATATATATATTAACTTGTTTTTAATATTTTAAAACTTATTTTGAATAGGTTCATATCGTATTATAAACTATCTTACGAGTTTCAAATTCAATTCGAATAGGTACGAGTATAAACTAACTTTCAAGGTGACTTTTAAGAGCAGTTTTAATCTCGATGCAAAAATCTTGTTTAATTACCATAAACCACTTTCAATATGTTTTTAAACTGTTTTGAACACATTCAAGCTACACATGGAAGTACTTGAAATTGTGTTTTTGTAAGCGTCTAATTTCGCAAAAACTAGATATAAAAAATCATTCAAATTAGATTATTAGTAATGAGAAGCAAATGTTTTCAAATTTAAACACTGTTAAATCAGGCCCTTTTGAAAGCTTAACACTTTTTATCGGCAGCACTATAAAATGTTAACATTCTGAAGATCAGTTGCGATAAAGTTTAATTGATCGTATATTATGGTCAGATAAACAGAAAATACCCTTGAGTGAAATTTTTTCTCCATAAAATTATAAATAGTCAGACACATTCAGCTATAAAAAATAAAAATCTAAATTGGAGAGGAAACTGAAGCTGTAATTGGAAGTCAACAATAAAAAGTTTCCTCGTAAAGATTGTACGAGGCTCTCCTAGGTGCTTCTAGGATTAGATTAGAATATAAGTTCCGGTCGGAAACTCCCACGAGGGTGTGACTGCAGTAAAATAGTAAAATAAATTCGCCAACCTGTTGGTCGTGTAGTGCCTCTCGAAGTTCTTTATGAGCATCTTGTAGACGCCATCAGAGGTAGGAGGATTACTGCATGCGTCTCCCATCGAACACCTACCACCGTTAAGATCCTGCCACATTACCATGGGAACTTCCCACAATCCTGGATACGACCTCGTCGGACAGGGTGGGATCATACAGTCGTGGAAAAGTTTGTAATCCAAAGTGTAGGGCCAACTGGGTGGTCGGTTCTCGTAGATTGGCATCGATGAGTCGTAAGTGAAATTTGTGTCCCAAAGCATTTTGAACATGTTGTTGCCACCAACCTAATGGAGAAAAAGTAATATTTTTAGAGAAAAAAATTTCAACCAGTATAAAAATGAATTCAAACAGTTCTAAACTGATTCGAACCAGTTATAGGTAATGTTAAACCTGTTTCAAACTGATTGGAAACAATTGCAAAGTAATTCCGGACTGATTCGGTCCAATTACAAATAATTACAAACTAGTTCCGAACCATGTAAAAATAAGTACAAACTATATCCAAACTTATTTAAATCAAAGTTGTGAACTGATTCTCGACTGTCTGGAGATAGTTCCAAACTGATTTGAACCAGTATCGAATAGAACCACACTGATATCGGACAGCAGACACCAATATTCTTCTAAATCGTTCCGCACAGTTTACAGCCAGCCAGCATTTTCAAATTGCACTGAACCAGTGTTGAATTAATTTAAACATAACAATTTCAATTTGATTATATAATAATTGTAAAGCGCCCAAATATTATAAAAAATTTAAATATTGAATTTCTTTTTTCTGCAATGCATAATTTGATGAAATGTTATCGATTTGAATCCATTGAGAGAAACCAGATGTACATTCTCAATTGCTCATATTCTGCTTCTCACTAGAAGAACTTGTGTTGCGTAAGCGTTTATGATCGTTTTTATGGGTGCCCTTTGAAGATTCTCTTCTCGCTTGAAAAGTTCCTCGTACCGCATGGGAAGACGCGCAGATGGGAAGGTAACTTAATCGCGTTGCGATGTTGAGGCGTTTTTGCTTCTTACGACCAATCTAATTGACTTCCACCGACCGGTGAATTTTCCATTTCGAAACAATTACACCGCCACGCTAAAAGTTCATCCTCACTCTTCTTTTTTCTACCGCGAGTTGATCTTTTCTATGCTTAGATAATCACAGCTAATTAAGCGTAATTATATATCCTTCTTGCCTTCAAGAGTCTGCTTATGACTTTTCAAGTGTTTCCTAACGAGTGTGAGTTTTTTATGTTTGAAAATCGTGGAGAGATGAATGAAATCAATGTAAAATTGATCAACTTTCATAAATATTCTTAACTGGAAATTCAATGAGAAATTTGATATTATCTACGATCAATAAGAAAAAAATTCAATTACATTTCTAAGTGTGTGAGTATTTAAGAAGGGATTTTATGATACTTGAAAAAAATCTACAATTGATTTGTTATAACTGCAAATCTCTTTTAATATCAATAATCATCTGAATGTATTTTCAGTCACATTTCGACTTGTTTGAAGAACTTAAAATTTTGTAATTGTCCTTAAACAGTTGTTAACAAGTTTTCAACGTTTCCTCAACATCCGAGAACCAGTTCTTAAAAAAATGGACGAGTTCTGAACTTGTTTCAGACTAGTTCGAAGAAGTTTTTAACTTATTCTGAATAATTCCGTAATTGTTTCTAGCTCCTTCCGAACCCCTCACAGCGAGCTTTGAACTTTGAAGATAAAGAAATGAAAAACATATTTACCGAAAGGAAAGGTGCTCTCATTCCTCGTACATCTTCAAGTTTGACTCCTCCATATGCTGCCAAAATTTCTCGCTGTCCAGCAACTTCTCTGGCCCACTTTCTATGTGAAAATTGTTCTCCAAAACTGTGCCTAAGTATTCGAAATGAATGGTGAGACATTGATTAGAGAGATTTGGTAAAAAAAAGGGAAAACAAAAATTATGGAATGAGTGTTTATGATTGAAAAATATAAATTGATGATAGATTTCATGCCAAGTATAATTATAAAGAAAGAGGTGATTCTTTCGCAAGCTGTTAGAGGTTAATTGCCTAATTTTTTTTATATCGGTAGACGAAATTGTATACTAATGGATCTTGTAAGCCAAATAAGAGTGCAAGCGGTTATTAGTTTCTATTTGCGGTTAAATAGAAAAAGCGGAAAGAGTCTGATGAACTGCAGTGACATGTTAAGATACTCTCTCCCTAATTGCGTATGATCGTTGATGAATGTTAGTGGGTTGATGATACGAGTGATCGTTGAAAGACGAAATCTTACATGTAAACATACAAAGTCTTTTATTTTGTATTCGAAATTAAATTAGATAAAAATAAACAAAAGTATCTCAAATTTAATAGCAATTGAAAATTATTTACCATGGTCTCAGAAGAACAAATTATATTTATTTATTTTTAATAAAATACATTTGATTGATTTAGTCGTACTTTAATCTCATTAAATAGATTAATCAGAAGATTATTTAATTAAATTATTGTTTTCAGCCTGGATAGTCTGTATGTTAATGTACATGCATGGTACATTTGTTAAAACTAGGTATAATTCTTGTTTAATTCCAAAGCAAGGGAAAATATTACATATAAAGGAAATTTGTCAAGCATTGTGTTGTTAAACAATAATTATGCTGTTTAACAACATTTAATTATTTCTTATTTGTGTTGATTACTTCATTAGTGACAAATTGTTCAACTGCATACTTTATTTATTTATGGTACATACATCATTAAGTCGGCGTAAAAGAGAAATTAAAAAAAGTGAAGTTATACCTACAGGTTAGGGGAAAACATAATATAAAGAAAAATCTGTACAATATAACAAAGAATATAGGATCAGAAGTATTGTTTACGAATGGTATTTTCCCGTAGACAATAGCAAGGCTTCTACTTAATTCAGTTGTTTTAAATGATTTGTAAGTCATAACAAGAATTTTTTTAATTCCAGCTTGGTTCATACATGTTTTGAATAATATAAAAGCTCTTTCGAATATATTTCGAATAATTGCCATCCTTATAACAGTATTTGAATTTGAATAAAGTTTCAAACTATTTTGAAACAAAACCGAAGTAGTGTGCCTATTTTTGATTAAGTATTTTTTAAGCAACTTTCATAACAGCAAATATACTTGAACTTCTATTGAACGGGTTTGAAACATCATTGAACTAGTTGTAAACAATATAGTTCAATGATTTACGAGAAATTTTTCTTCGGAAATAGCTTACTATTAACTGTTTCAAACATACTTGAAGTTGTTATGAACGGTTTCCAAACCATGCTGGATTAGTTTGGAAACTGCTTGAAGTTGTTTTTAATACAATTGAAGTGGACTAAACTAGTTCAAATTAAGCTTGAATCTATTATACTAGTTTCAATTATCGTCAAACCTACTTAGTATATTGTGTACCTAGGAGGCAAACTTAGTCTTCTTACCCGCGCGTGAGTTTGCAATATAGAGGCGTTGACGAGCGCGAAGCGCGCAGTGGACGGAACCAGGAATTTACTGTTCATAATCCTCCACAGGCTCTACTTCTTGAAGGATATTGAAATTTCTTTTTTGAAATTTTTCAGAATAAAATTATCAGGGTCCTCAAACTCTTCGATTTTTCAAGTTAATATTGTTTTCAACAATATATAGACAAATACAGTGACAAAATTAGCATTTTTAGTAAAAGGAAATCGTTTAAAGAAACTCGAGATTGATTAGAATTATTATTATAAAACTGTGGGGTATCTGTCCGATAGCATACCAAGGGACAGACGCGAAGCTTCTGCAAACACTTTCAGCCTCGCTTCCTGCTTTGGGAATGGAACGAAATTGTTGTACACAATTTCTCTGAACAAATTCTTCAGTATATCAGTTTGTTGTAGAAAAAATGATTTTGTCCTAAAATAGTTGTATTTCATTACTCGAAAAGTATCAGTAACAGAAATTATCGTAATTTCAAATATATAAGCAGCTTATAAAGCTATGAATAATTTTTTAATCTATTAAGTTTTGTGAGCAGCCCAGTGGACATAGTAGAAAAGTTAATATTGCGATGAAAATATTTGATTGAAAGATGATTTTTCATGCAACTGAATTTAAATTTTTGATTGTTTAAATAATTTCAGTTCAAAAAATTTGTTTCAAAATGTCAGTTACGAAAAACTAATAGCATATCTTTCGATTATGCGAAAAAAATTCTGTAGAGCCCATTTGTTAGACAACATTTTTCTGAACCCTATTTGTTATGTATAGTGTGAATGAACAAATTCCATCGTATGGCACCCTCTTACGCATTAAAGTATACAAATTGTTCAAAAAATCAAAAGGTTAAATTCTTTGTCATGAAAAAACCGTCTTTCAATTAAATGTTCTCATCCGAGCATTAACTTTTCATAAATTACAATTATTTTGAAACAAAATTTTTTTTTCTACCACAAACTGATGTGCCGAAGAATTTTTTTGAATGAATTATTTAAGCACTTAACTTGTACATATAATTAATTATTAATGTTTCTCAAATCTGCATTAATTCAAATTGATAGCGAGTTTATTCAAACAAATACTCATGAAGTAGAGACTGTAGAGAATTATGAACAGTAAATTTCTCGTTTTGACCTCTGTAATGGCCGAGTCGAAGCCGAGTATTGAAAACATAGGAGGAGAAGAAGACATTTGCCTCCTTGATGCACAAGATACTTTATGTAACAAAGGTATGACTTACAAGTTTATCACGTCTGATATTTCATGTTAGGTTGAAACGGTTATATTCGTACACGAACGACAGCGAGTTCGCATGTGCGGAATACGATTATGAGCCCATAATACTCCTAAGAGCATTATGGATTTATTATTATACTGCGCACATGCGCATTAGCTTTCACTCCTCCTGTTGTGTTCATGCAAACTTTGAATTTTCATCAATCTGACAGGCTACTAGCTTCAAACAAACAACAAAACCTGTTTTGGAATGTTTAGAACCAGCTCTAAATTATGTTAGGCAAGTTTTGATATATTTTTTCGCCTTTTTTCAAATATTTTGTTATACGAAAAAAGTAGAAGCCCTTAAATTACTAAATACTGTAAAATAAAAAGTGAAAAAACTTCGAATACATGCGAGAAATACAATAAAAGTAAAATAAATTACAAAAAAAAACGAAAAAGACAAAAGTCAAGATATGAAATCTGAATAGTCAAAAAAGGGAAGTAGGAGCAAAGAGAAAAAAGAAAACAAAAAGAATATTAAAAGGGTCCTCGTGGTACTTACGAGACCGTATGGGAGGCAATCTCGTGACCGGAGGCGTACAGGTTTTGGACCTGGCTGTAGTCAGTCCATTCGTGGGACACGTAGAAGGTCGCAGAGATGGGACAGCCATTAGGGTTCTTTCTTCCCTTCTCAAACAGATCCGCATAAAGACCCTTGTTAAGGTCATTCACGGAATCGTCGAAGGTCAGGAGCACGATTTGCGGTATCTCCTCCGGCAAGTAGTCTCCTGTTTCAGTTTCAAGGGACGTAGGATGCGGGCGGGATTTATTGTTCGTAGCGTGATGCAGTTTTGTTTTTGTTTTGATTATCATTTTTTAACGTTATGTATGGGAATTTATCAAATAATTTATAACGTAGACGAGTGGAGTATGAAGCATGATAATGTAACATTATGATTGATCGTGTACAATGTTTCGTTGTGACGTATGGTATGAGAAAGAGGGTTGGGAGAAAAGAAGAAAAGATTCCTTGTTAGTATGCGGAATTAGTCTTTAGAAAAATTCTCCACTAAGGAAAAGGACAAAGATTTATAATTGTGAAATAATTGCGCTAGAATTTACTTTTATTTTTGTTGTATTTTAAGTCTTTCTCATTTTAATTACTTCAGTTTTTAAATCGTGTGATATCCTTTTCCTCAATGAAGGTTATACTTTCTATGAAACATGCCGACCTTCAGGAAAGAGAATTGGTATTCTTTATTAACTTTAAAAATTATTCTTTACTTTCCCAAAGGACGGGGTTCAATTAATATTTTCCCAAAGAAGAAACCGAATGCGAAACGATAGTGAAATCCGGGACAAACGAAACCAATAAATTCTTATTTGGGACTTATTGATGATACGCGTGACTCCCGGTAGCACCCATGACAACAACTTGATGACTCACGATATTATCAACGGCTAAGAAATTAAACTCCCAAATAATTAAAACCATTTTTCGTAATACGTAATAGTTTTAAACAACCTCAAACCAGTTCCAAACATATATGAATTTGTTTGAGATTATTGTGAATTTGTCTCGAAGATGCTTGCCAGTATTGAATATTTTGTTTACGAACGATTGAAGCAGTTCAAAATATCTTCATAACGAGTTAAAACCAGTTCAAATTATGATCATGACAGTTTAGAATCTGTTAAAAACCTACATATGGTAGACTTCAGACCTTTGACAACCAGTCTTGAATTGCCTTAAAACTAGTTTTTAACTGTTATGAACATGTTATTGAATAGTTGTGAATCGCCATAAATTTAACTGAACGCATTTCAAGCAAGCAAGTGTTTTAAACTAGTTTGGACCATCAGGAACTTGTAATTGAATATATTTTTTGTTTAAAGGTTAAAAAAGATAGAAATAAAGAAAGACGAAAGACAAAAACAGAAGGGGATTTGGGAGTCAACTTCTTTTTCTTTCTTTCTTATTTTAAATAGAGGTAGTTTTGATTTTTGGAGTTTATATTTTTTTGTTTCTAAAAATCTTTTCATTTCTATTCGGAGCTAAAATATTGTTCAGCATAGTTAGCAGTTTAGTACTTATTTGTCTCATATCAAATATTTAATTGGGACTTTATCCGGTGTCCCAATGGCACTTTTTTCTCGATTAATTTTTATCAGTAGTGAGCTTGGCTTGAGTTGGCTGCAGGCCAATATGAGTGATTTTGGTTTGGTTTCAAATGGTTAAGGAAATTTTTGAACTGATTTGGAGTTTTTTTGCAAGTGTTAAAAGTAATTCGAAACTTTTTTAAACGTTATCGTCTCTTTTCTTAAGTGTTTTTCTCCTTTTCTTTATTAATCTTAGCCGTAGATAATGACAGAAGCTTAAGAACAAAAATGCTGCTTAAGCATAAAAGCTCCCATAATAACCGGAACTTACGATACTGTGTGGGATGCTAACTCGTGGCCATCAGCGTAAAGATTTTGCACCTGGCTATAATCCGTCCACTCATGTGAAACGTAGAATGTGGCCGAAATCGGACAACCGTTAGGATTTTTTCGGCCTTTTTCAAACAAATCGATGTACAATTGCTTGTTAAGATCGTTTACAGCATCGTCGAAAGTTATAAGTACAATCTGGGGCGTCTCTTTCGCCGGAATGCCATCTATGATCAAGATCCAATCTCTTTAAATTTTTTTAATCAAAGTATGTACTTCTAACTAGGATTTTTTTCAGTTAAGGGAGAGTAAATATAAGAGTGCAAATTTTTTTTTTACTTAGGAAAGTAGAAACATAATTTTTTCTTAAGGAGCGTAACTTCCTCGTAGAAGATTTCTTCCTTGGTCATGGCTATTGTTTAGTGTGACAATATACGCACGTTTATTGCGAGCAATTACGGGCCCGGACGAAGGCCACTGAAGCTTTGCGAAAGGGTACGCAAAGAGGCGGAGTTATTAAGGTGCACACGTATCTGTTTCACTTTCGAACGTACCGAGTAATGAGTATGTAACGTTAGAATCGGAGAAAGTCTCGGCGGCTGCTAAATCGATCGTCAAAATCAACATTCGGAACGCGAACGCTTGCGTCACACGTCTCCGTTAATCAGCCATGCTCAACGAGTACGCCGCGAGTCGTTGTCTGTCGATTTGAAAATTGCTTCCTAATGTCGACCTAATCCGGTCCTTGACCCGGAATCCGACATTAGCTAAATCATGTTTTGAAATTAAAAAAATATATCTATACAATGTTTTTTAACTAATGTTGAAATCGAAAATCAAAGTCTTATCTCTCTTTTTCGCGATCATATGAGCGAAAGTCGCGAGGCAGATTGTGAAGTTTAGCTGATTATAAGACGCTATCTTTTTCTTAAATGTTGCCATCTGACCTTAATTTTGTGGAAACTAATCTTGAGATTCAAAATTTGTTGAAGTTAAAAGCAAATAAATAGACTTTCATCTTAACTATCAGACTTCTTTACAAATTTGTCGAGTGTTAACAAGTTTGATGAAGAATAAAGTCGAGATTAATTAAGCTGATTGAATCATTTTTTTCTCACCCTTCAACAGTTCAATCAGTAAAGCCAGTTTTTGCCGCGAGAGCCTCGTAATGGATTTAATTAAAACTTAATTTATTTGCAATTATATCCTGCCTATAATTTTTTTTAAGTTAATCATGATAATTTAAAACATCGTGGCAACTAAATTATAGTTCCGGACTGAGTAAAATGTCCGATAATACTAATGCTATTTTCTATTATTTAATATGTAAATAATATGAGGTCGTTGGGTCTGTATCGGTTACGCGAGATCGGTTCCTAATTATTTAGGCGGGATTATTTCGCTCAAGGATAATTTACCTGGAATATCGGCTCCACCACAGGCACAATCCGGAATCAAGCAAACGTCCTTCCTGCATCGGGCGGCAGGCTTGTCGACCTGAGGAGTTGGGTAAATGGGTGCAGGCCTTAGTGCTGGGTATCTGTAGATATCGACGAATTCCTGGGCTTTTGATACGATTTCTGTGGAGGGCTTCAATGTTGGTCGAGAGCGTCTTAAAAATATGAATAATCCATTATAAAAGTTATCTACAAAGAATACAAAAATTAAAATATTGTACTCCTCAATCTAAGAGAAAATCTAGTTTTTTGAAGTTTAAGATAAATAGTCTTCAGAAATATTATAGGTTTATCATTCCCACCATTTGAGGAAGTTACTTCGAATTGAAAAAACAAAGCTTAATCTCAATCTTAAAATATTTTTTTTGCGACAGAAATTACAGAGCGGGTGTGCTTGATCAGCTGTTCGCAATTCGCCATATTCTTTCAAACAGCTGATTTAAACTCCGCAATATAATTTTGGAAATAAGATCGTTCAGTTAGAAAAATATATTTTTAAAAAAGAACAAAATAAAATTTTTTCAAATGGACATACTCTTTAAAATGAGAAAACAATATTTTTCTCTGTTTATAAGAAATAATACTTCGCTGATAATATAGGCACACTTTTAGTATATTATTTTATAAGTCATAATAAACTATTTTGCCGTCTAAATTGGCAGTTACTGCCTTAAGATTGGCACAGATAAAAGCAAATCTACTCTTTTTTAGTGAATAAATAACGACCTCGATTGGCCACGTAACTTTCGTAACCCATAAAATCACGAAATATTATCGTGACCGCATTTTCCCTTGACGAGTATAGCCACATTTTTCTGTCAATTTTATGTCGTATTCGTCGCTTTCTGAGGTTTGCTCTCACAGAGAATTTCACTTAATCTACGGAAAATAACATCTGTCCTGGAAAATCGAACCACGGAGATTTTTTCAGGAGCATATTTGCAAATTAGAAATCCCTTTCAAAATTACATATTTATTTTTAATCACTGTTAGAGTTTCAACTTAAAAGAATTAAAATTAAGATTATGTCAATATTATTCCAGAAGATTGAAGGAGGTATTTACAATTGTTTGCAATTTAAAAGGGCAAAAAACTCATTGAAATTAGTAAAAAAAAAATTAGCATTGCTTGAGATAATTAAAAATTATTTTGGATTAAAATTTGATTTGCTGTAGTTTTCTATTCTACTTTAAGAGTGATCATGATCAAAATTGATACTTACGGTGGCGCGGTACCACGGTTAACTTGTGGTCGACCCCGGCTGTAAAACAAATCAATAGTGATTAACGAAACGACTTACAACCATCTCTAATAAAAGCTAGACGGCGCTTTCGTTTACTTGTATATAGGATAGAAAGCAAGTAGAGCGAATTAAGCATCGCAAAACATGACCAACGAAAAACTGGATATGAGCCTACATAATTATATCGTAAAAAATTAAAAACGTAAAAAAAAACACAAAAATGTTCGAAATTATCGAAAATTGAAATAAAATTATCGATGATCTTATCAAATGTGCGATAAGTCGATTCATCCATTGTATGATTAATAGGCTATTTACATTACAGTTGTAGATTGTAAGATTCGTCGACAAATCCATTTGTCGATTCTTTAATATGACAATTAAACTAATAACATCATTCGATATTTTCCTCAATTAATCAATATTTTTAAAATTGTTGGCTGCAATTATTGAAAAAGTGAAGTGACTTTAGTATTATGTGACAGAAATTTTAAAAAGTGTAGGACGTAGGAACGTAGAAAATATTTTTGACGGGACTCATTCTCAGAAACTTATTTTAAATTCTTTCCAGCTAAGACGATAAAATATACTTCATCTTTTCAAATTTTCTGCGTTATTGACTTGTGAGGTACAGAAAAGAAAATATGAGATGGCGAGAAAATGTTTTTACAAAGCATTCGAATACCACCGGTTGTATAAAAAAATCTGCGGATGATTCACAACACTTTTTTAGCAGTTAAATGCGTGATGATAAATGATTATCTTAGACTTGACTGACGAAACAATTCACTGTAGGTAGCGTAAGAAAAGATAAAAGCTGCTATCTTAATTATTAAAGATACTAAGTTAATTTATTCACAAGTGAAATACTGCTTGAGGAAATCTCTGCCTCGTAAGAATAAAGTTCCTCTTTAATAAAACGGCATGGCTAAAGCAGTTAATGCACGCGCTAGTGTAAAAATCGGTGAAATGGAAGTCTGATTTTAATTTTTGACATTTTCGTCAATAGCTAATTGTAGGAAGCTGCAATTTCGGATTTTTCAAATGCTGCCACTAGTCCTCTATTACATTAATATATTTTATAATTACTTTTAAGTAGTATTTAATCAATATACATACCTGGGTGCACTGATAGAATATTGTCGAACAGTGGTTGGGGTTGGTTGAGTCGTGGTGGTCAAGGAAACGTAAGAATCCACAATTGAGTTGGGCGTTGTTACGTGAACAACTGGATGGCTCAGAACGTTATTCCTACGTAAAAATAATTAAAAGTTTAAATCACATAAATTTGACTTTCAGAGAGCATCCTTGCCACGGAGAAAATATTAATTCTCCAAAACTCCAAATTAAAACCTCCTTTCCTAATAATTTTATCAAGGAAAAAAATTCGGAAGTGGGTCAAGTCAAAATGCTGATCCAATTCTGCCATTTTGAATGATGTTCAACTGAAGTGAGATTAAATGAACATAACCTTTCTTAACCTCGACTCTTTCTACCTGTGATTATTGGAGTTTAAATTCGACATCGTGATAGCTTACGTAAGAATAATTCTCATCTTGGGAATCCTCATCTCGACTAAAAGATTAGTTAGCAATAAATTCGCGCTTCTTCGCTCTACAAACAGAATTTGCCGCGAGATAAATATATCTGTGGTTTTATTAACTCCATTATGACACAAAAACTCATAAGAAGAAAGAGGCGTTGCTCCTTTCGACTTGTGAAATTTAACCTTTTTCTTTGTTTTGCGCAAGCGCAGCATATGCACGAAGTTGTTGCAATTTAGATCTAATTATTCGGCAGGGTGAATTTGGGACATAATTATAATATTATACAATTTCTTTAATTCTGAATTTAATGAAGCTATCTTCTAGATGGGAAAATAAAAACTCTTTTGGTTTGACAATTAGGTATTGCAAAATAATTTCTTCTTTGGAGCGTTTGTAAAAAGATGGCGAATATCTTCACTGCTTACCTCAAAACATTATTTTGAGGTGCAATTTTCGAAAATGGATGAAATTGAATATTTTTCCGCTTGTTGATTGCTTTTCCGTGGTTTGAAAGTTTACATAAGTTTTGGGTAAATTTAATAAATTACCTTAAATTTGCTTTAAAACTGCTGGAAATTATTCGTGATTTCTAATAGTTTTAAAATTGAAATTTGAGATAAAATATTATACAACAATTTAATTGAGGAAAATTTGAATTTTACCTAATAGATTGTTGGTTGTCAGTGATTCGGAACTTGTTTTTGTTGAGGTGAGCCTGAAATCAGAAGATACAAGTAGATGACACAGTGTACTGGATTCTGAAGGTAGTTTTAGAAGTCGTTTGTAAAAGAGGCGATTGAGGCACACCTGATTGTCGTAAATGTCGTAATCCTGGACTGTGACGTCTTGATTCAGGTTGTACTTGTCAGCTTCGTTCACGGTGACCTTCTTCGGCTTCTGATGATACTGCTTTGAGTTCGACGACACGTCGGTTATCCTCACGCTCTGGTGTTGCACCGGCACTGTGTGGTTAACCGTGTACTGATTGTAATCTGAGAGAGAAAACATGAAACTTTTACTTTCATGATACCTTGAACTAGGAGTAAATTTAGACTCATATCATTACAGTGTAAAGTATAGAAATATTTTATTCAGTGCAAATTTAATTATTTCATTACCATTATATGTTTCAGGTACTCTAAAGTACGCTAGGTACCAACGAGTATTCAGATATTTTAAAAATACTTCTGGCATCACAGAATAATTTAGGTACTCAAATGTATATCTTGTGCATAAGAAACTTCGGTTTTCAAAAAATTGCATGTGCGCACAAGTAATTCAGGTAATTTTGCATTCGCAAGTGCGCGAAACTAATTAGATTACTCGAAACTAGTTCAAATACTTAATAATACGCCAGGTATTTGAATGCATCAGGTACTCAAAAGTACTGAAGAAAATTAAATACCGAGAGTATTGGAGGCATCTAAAAAAATTCAGGTACTAAAATGTACTGTCTCTGATATTGTAAATGTCTGAAAAAAACACTTTCAGTACTTAAAAATATTACAAATATGTGGAAAATTCATTTCAGTACCTGACATTCCTTTTATTACTACACAATAGGTACGGAATATTTGAACTATTTCCTTAATCGACTTATAAACTGCAATAATATAGAAGTGCGAAAAGAAAACGATTATTTTAAATGCTTTTCTTGTTTCCATCTTTACTGCTTACTTTTTATCTAGTTAAATGGCAATTAGATTTTCATTATTCCTTTTCCTTTCTTATAACTGCTCCGCTACTTTACTATTTGTTTTAACTCGAACGAAACAAGATTCAGAACACATTTCATCATATGTGATCCGCAAAAAAATCTAAAGTCCTCCATTCATTTCGTGGATAATTTCACGGTGCCATTTTTCATCGTCATTCTTATGAAAAGGCAGAAATAACTCAAAACAGTTTTGATCTACTCAATTAGTCACTTTCCATTGTTAATTAAATTTGCTTAATATTTTTCTTTTCAAATACGCCAATAAATTAAGGAACTTAAAAAAATATCATGCTTAATTTTCTAATTGTTACTTACCATCATCCTTGTAAATGGAAACATCATCGTCGTAAATTGTGTAAAAAGGATAGCTTTGGTCAGGATCATTGTAGTAGCTCTTCGAGAATGGAGCTGGAACTGGAGCGGCTGTCGAAGCTGTCGTTTTTGCAACTCTCGGAGATTCAGATGGAGCACTCCTAGGAAAAAAGTTGAAAAACATTTATACGTGAATTCATTAATACCAAAAAGGAAATTCATGGTGTAAACTGACCTATAGTGACTCTCCGTTTGACCTCTGGAGTTTACAATGCTATCTTTCTCTCGTTCCTGTAATAAAGAATGTTATTTACAACTGCTCATTTAATCGATTGAAAATTCATTTAAAAATATTTCTAACATTAAAATACTTCAAGTGACTACTAATTTTGTAGATTAAGTATCTAGACTTTCGTTACTTTGTTAAACTATTTCAAGTGCGATAAACCATTTCAGGTAATGGAAGTAATTTATTTATCTTTTGGCACATCATGTACCTCAATATCTCACGTATGAAAAAAAGTAAATATACTTAAGGTAGTACCTGAATATCCTAGACACCTATAAATACTCCAGGCATGCGTATGTAAATAATTCAGGTGCCTATAGTGATTCAGATACCTAAAATACTTGAAGTATCTAAATACTTCGCGAATCTAAACTCGGTACGTGCACGATAAACTCTTCTTATCTGGAGTTAGCAGTCTAAACTGTTAAATTTCCAGTTTGCGACCAGGTGGAAAAATTATATATAATATTTCCGATTACGTACAATTTTTTCGCCTGGACAGTCTGTAACCTGGAATCTTGTTTTAGGGTTGGAATCTAGCGCCGATACGTAGATTGGAAAGTTTAGATTGCTAATTACAAATAGGAAAGCGCTTAGCACGGAGGTACCGAAATGTACGTTGACAAAATTTTGAGAATGGAAGTTGTATATAAAACCATATTGGTTTTGATAAGAAAGAGATAATGTTGAGAATAAGAAGACCGATCTTTGAATTAAACATGGCACGAAATAAAAAATTATCATTGAAGGTTGACTGACAATATGACTTTATCATTCCTTGCCCAACTTCAAGAACTTTTGCTCCTGTTTATTATATTTTCTCATTATGCATACGCACCATTGTATGTAAATCAGCAGCATAACGCGTAACAGGACACATTGTAAGTACATGTGTTGAATAATGTTTGAATAATGCCTAAGTACATATATATTAATTAACAGGTTCTATTGGAGATTTAATGGTGAATCGAATTTCTCATTGAATTTAATAGTCTACTTTTATGATGATCTGTAATTCTAATTTTTCAATCCTATCACTTCAAGTAGAACAAGGCCCTGGTTTGTATTTATGTTATTGGCAATTTAAATATTGTGTCATAAAATAGTTAAGAAATAATGGATTCAATTTCTCTGATTTATGGATACTATTTTCGAGTTGATCTGGAATTTTTCAAATTGGCATTATCAAAATTTGCGATTTTCAATTGCTTGATGTTTAATGTCTAAGAGTGACTTCACTTTCAATACTTAAATTTTAAAGTCTCCGAACTACTCGGCACGTTCCTTATATAAGTAGGGTTCCGTGTAAATTTCCCAATTTAATATCTTTTGTCGTACTATAACATATATCAATTTGGGCAAATTTAACTGCTTATTTTTTTTACAAATACTGATTCAATAATTGGAAGATTTAGACTTCAATATTCTTGAATTTCTGGAAATAAGAAATTTAGGATTGTTCTCTTTAAAAAAATTGTAATCTGTAAACTTAGCAGACTCACAATTTATGTAATTTGCATATTCAAAATAATTTTTAAATTGGATTTATGCTGCACAGTATACGTTAATTACTAATTTAAGGAAATACACCTTTCTACTTTATAAACTTAATATACTTTAATACTGTACGGGAAAGTGGGGTATGGTGTCAGTGCGCGGCATGACGACTCTTGCAAATAATGCTCGTGTTTTTTCATTTTAATATTAATTTTTTTACGCAACATAGCTTTATTTGGTACTCAATGAAGCTTTTTTATATAAAAAACTAATATAAAACTCAAGAAACACGAGCATTATTAGGAAAGTCACCTTGCCCCCACTGACACCATACCACACTTTTCCCTACAGAGTGTACAGTACTGTGTAATGGGGTGTAAAACGTATAGTTCTGTATTATTTCAATGTACTATAGTATGTCTAACTTATTGAACATTCGGAAAAACTTTTTCTTGAATCATCCTATTGTATAATACTGTATATTGGATGAGCCGTATGATTTATAATAGTGCAGAATACATTTTAATGCATATTACTGTAACTTTATAATATCTTGTATTACACGGTCAAAATAATATAAGCTGTCTATCGATACCAGCAGATTACTTCACTCGTAGACAAAACATAGATAAAAAATTGTATTTTTATTTTAGAAAGCTTTAAACCTTTTGACATGGATATTTCGTTTTTTTAAATTATGAAAATTTTGTTTCTATAGATCAAGAAAACATTAATTTCGAACTTCAGGCTGTTGCGGTGAATAAATTCATAAAACAACAATTTTGCGTGTTTTCAGAATGTAAATGTTCAAAATTCGTTTGTGAAGGAAATTTTTTTGGTTTCATAATGCCTTGCCATCGCGTCGGTTTTCATAATTTAAACAAAAAATTCTGCTAGACAGTAGAATTTGTTTCCATTTATATAGCATTTATTATGGTAAAATTCACCATAGAATACTGTACGGTATACTTTGAATGTAGTATAATATGCAGAATTGCATAATATACTATACTGTAAGTAATGTACAGTCTCTATAATATAAGCGATTTAAAAAAAATAATTTTACGGTGTGTTTTCGAATGTTAAGTTAGTGTCTGCTCCTACTATATATTATGATATTTAATTAAAAATTGATGAAGTAACTTACGCTGATGATATTTCTTCTAAGACCATCACGATCGCGCTGAACTTGGCCGATCGTGGATGGTTGACCTCTATAAACCCTCTGTTGCCTATCACTCTCAATTTCAGATGCGGGTTCATACTCCTCATCATGATAAGTTCTCTGGTGTTGCCTCTGTCTATATTGCCTTTCTGGAATGGTCGAGGAAGGTGGCGATGAAGCCGTTACTGAATTTTGTTGCTGCCTTTGAGCTGGTCGCTGCTGTTGTTGTTGCTGGATCGACTCAGCCTTGGCAGCCCTGGGGAATTAGTTGAGGACGTTAATCTTCACGATTGGGAAAGTCGCACGTGCCCACTTTTATCTAATCTCTTCATTATCTCCTGGGTGAAAGTATATCTAGTGCACATTGAAAATTGCACATTCAACATTCAATATTCAACATTGCATATTGCACATCCACCCAGAGTCTAATTCCAATCGTCCGACACGCATCTACATACGATGGGGACTAGCCAGACCTACCACGATTATAGGAACTTGATACCGTTTTACGTAAACTTTATTGAGTTCGATACACTCGACTGGCGAGTTTCAATAAACGTGGAGGATTTATTGCGCTTCCGCGAATGGTAAAATGAGTTCGCATGTGAACCAGTAATCTTCAAGAAAAATGAACTGATTTGGAGCGATTTTGTTGTGAGTGTATAATCACTCGAACGTGTGAGATTAATGATGAAATATGTAGTAAAGTGAGGAAAGTAGAGATTATCTCGAGCAGGGCATTTGCGATGATCACGTGGCTAAAAAACTATTTCTGTACGATTTTCAAAACAAAAATAATGTAATAAGTATCTCGGGTAATTGATAAATAGAATGAGGTGAATTATATGTTTCAGGTACTTTCAGATACAAAAAAGAATTTCATGTACTCTTAAATACTACAGGTACCAATCCGTATTTTAGGCACTTACTAAATACGTCGCATGCCGCATAGCACTTCAGATACTTTCAAGCATACCAAAAATTATTACAAGTACTTGGCAATTATTCCAAGTACACTCAGACGAATTTATGAAGCATGATATACTACATAATATAACAATAGTTCAGTTGCCTAAAACAATTCAGAGGTACCAAAGATCTTTCGTGTACTTAAAAATAATGAAATTATATATCTTCAACACCTGCATGCATTACAGTCTTATGTTTCGGTACACATCAGTACTGTTCTATTTCAAATGTTACAGTTGACAATAGAACTGATAAAAGTTCAAACCACTGCCAAATGCAGTGTTTTAAAAATAATAGTGTAACGCTGAAGTTGAGTCATAACTTACTTTAGGAGAAGGTTAGATTAATAATTAGTATATTCTTGTTTTTTAACTGTCATTTGAACTCTAATTCGAGTTCTTTTGTCACATGTCAAAAAGAGAGGACAGTATCAAGGTGGACCGGAACATAGAACTATCATAAATGCAGATTTAAACTATTCTAAGTATTTGAATGGGATAATGTCTTCAAAACTACAAAGGGTACTAACAAATAACTTGAGTACTTAATATTAGAACAGGTAAGTTACATGTTAAATGTGTATAATCAAAAATGTAGGTACTCTAAGTTTTTGAAGTGTATAAAGTGCCTGCTAGTCCTAAAGTTCATGATGTACTTTCGATCTATCTCCTTAGAAATCAAATTATTCCCACCTACCAGAAATAATTTAATAACCCCACGCCAGACTAATTTCTCGCCTCCTCTACTTAAAAACTCAAGTAGTAACAGCCACCCAAGTAAGACTAATCCCATATGGAACTTAAACACCTCGTCTGACTCATATGTACCATTTCTACTGGATGGCCTATCATCTTTCATAACTACTGTGGCTCGATTTTGACCCACACTTGTGTCCCTAATCATGTTTCCTGGCATCACCAGTATGCATAATTGATAATAACTTCCTGCATTTCAAATCTGTTGCACGTAATTTAGCATGTAAAGGTCAAGCCAGGTGTAAATTACTTTCACAGTTTGCAACAATTTATGTAACATTGCAGGATTCCGTTTATGGTCATTCGTGTAATGAAATAGTGATATGATTATGGATAAATAACAAACTGTTTTAATAATAATAGGTATTCGTCTAAATTAAGGAGGGGTTATAGGCATAACTATGTATTACGTTATATAAAGACTGCTTTTCTAATTTTATTAATTATCGAATTTCCTTCAGTGAAGCTATTTACGCTGCGTCAATTTCTGATGCGGTTGCAGAAGCTGCTATGCTCAGCTTCTAATCAGAATCATTCTATTTATAGCCGACGCTCTTGATTTTCTGACGAGCATAGAAGTTTCTGCCACTGTATCATAATTTCTATGGTGTAAATAGACTCAATAATTATTTTAAATCCTTTGAGAAATTATAAGAAAATGAAATTTTTTTTAATGTATCCGAAATTCAGAAATATCTGTAATTTTACATACCAGCAGATTTTTTTGAATTATATGTATGTGCTTGTTATATTAAAATTTATTTGAGGTGCCTAAACATACTACAGGTAATCAAAAAATGTCTGAAACATTTGTGATCGCCTATAACTTAAAAATCTAACCAAGATGCAATTTAAATAGGATTTTCGGTGGGGTTTGAAGTAGCTTCATTAATTATTCGTGGAAATGTGCTGCTCGTTAAGTGCTCTGGGACGCGTTATTTTTATTATATAAGATTTTGTTACGTTGATCTAGGACTTTTGGCCTGTTCGCATAATGTGACTTAGAATCTGGCGAGAAACGAGTCCCGTTGTGCAAGATGGAGTTAAGCAATGAGAGCTCAACTTGGCAGGTAGAGGCACTCATTAACGTATTGTGTGCGGGCAATCGGGAGGTTGAAGTCATTTCTCAACGCGGTCTCTGCTCGCTCTGCTGCGTTTCGTAGTCCCGCCCGCAACTTCAATATTGCACACATTGTTTCAAAAAAGACCAATTTCATTAATTTGTCGAGAAAATTGGAGGAATCCCGCCCTACAATTTTTTCGACATTCATTTAAGTGTTATCCCAGTTTAAATTCTTGACACGATTTAGCAATTAAATGTACTCAGAGTACTTACAAAAAGTAGATATATTATTTTTAAATACGAAAAGTATCTTGATTGATCCCAAGTCCCCAAAGTTCTTTGAAAAGTATTTGAAACCCTTCCTCACTTAAAAAAAGTACTTAAATTACTTTCAAGCTCACAAAGTACTTTAAAAGAACTACAATCACTTTATGCAGGTACATTGAATGAGTTTCAAATAACTGCTTTTACTTTCAAATACTCACAATACTGCAGAAAATACTACAATTACTTTCAAATATTTCGGGCAACACATACCAATATCTCAGGTTCTTATTAGTACTTCAGGTACATGATGATATTTCGGAGGCACCAACATTATTTGAGGTGTCTCAATTGCTTTGGCTACTTCTACGGCTTAAAATTCTAAATAATTTCAATTGAATTTTGTGTTATTATTTGTAATCAATGAAAAAATCAAATAATGAAAAGTGTTTTCTTCTTGAATGGCCAATATTTTTCTAAGTAAATAAAGCTGCCAGCATCATAAATGCTTACGTTAATGTAAAAAATATTTGTAAAAAATATAAATGTCGGAAAAATACTGAATTTTACACTGACCGACAAAAACAAGTAATGGCGTTCTAACGATCAGCAAAGTGTACAACACTTTGTCGAAAATTTTCTAAGAAACCAGAGAATTGGACGTAACCAGCAATTTTTCCAACACTAAAGATCGAAAACGTCGTTAAAAGCTACATCCAATCATCATTTCAGAAATATATCTCCATTCAATAATTTGGTATTATTATTAAAAACTATTCAGAATTTCTATTTTACATTCCTTCCACATATTAACCCAACTCAATCATTAATTCTTGGAAAATGAGACATATTTTTTGCTGGAATTGGAATGTAACGTACTTTGTATCAAGTAGTGAGAAAATACTTTTTTCTTTTCTCAAAATAATTTTTCTGAGCCTCAATGAAAAATTACGTAATGATATCTAAATTAGAAGTAATTTTTAATTATTAACAATTTCAATTCAGTTTTTTTTTCAAAGATATTTGGTTTATTTTGAATATAAATGACATTTTTTAACTTCGTTATATTTACGTTATAAAAGAATCAGTTAAGGAGTAAAAGAATTATTTTTTTTATTTTTAGATTTAGAATTTTATGAATATAATAAAGACAAAGACAATTCTAAAACGATATAAACTTCCTTGTTGTAATTTGCAGTTAGTGTCATTTATCTTTGCAGGCCATGAGGTAAAACTAATTATAAACAGGTGCGGAACTCTTTCTGGTTCCGCGATATCCTTTCGTAGTCACATGAATAAATGCTCGAAATATTTCTTTCTTGATAATGCAATTGCTTCTTGGAATTTAATTCCAGATTTTAATCCCAAAAATGCGTCATATTTTTTATTCATAATTGTTTTTTTTCACTATATTTTATCACATATTCTTATCCCAACCATTGGAAAAAATTAAAAAAACTTGCTTTCTGCAAAACATTGTACAATAACTCAAAAATGAATAACACGAAAGATTTCTCACCTTCGTGCATATAACTGTTACATAACGAATTGGCATTCATAAAAAGAACCCCTATTTTTCGACTTACACAACTGTTACTGTTAAAGAATTTTATAAGTGCACAAAATTGCATTTTTATTTTATCTAAAATATTTCCAAAATAAAGAATACATGTAAGGCGTATGTAACAACAGCTATATCCCACTGAGAGCAACTGCGATCTAAAAATGACCATCTAAAAAATGCCATACAAATATATATATATATATATATATATATTTGTGTATGTGTGTGTGTTGAGTTATAATAAGCCGTCAGTAAAGTTATATATCATTGTACACTAAGAATCATAGAACCCTGTGATATTAGTTTATAATAACAGTGATACTAAATATATTATAACTGTGTTACATACTATTCACAATACTCACTGATGTAATTTTTGAAAAATATAATATAATAAGATTCACATCAATTTATAATCAAATTATGTTAAGACGATTATATAATTGTTACGTGACATAAATGAAGCATAAAAATATTGGAAAACGGACTCACCTTTCCAGAAGTGGATCATCGTTGTCGTCTTTTGGTAAATTGGACTCGGGACATCCCACGTTACGTGGCCAGTCGCAGGTCTGGAGCTCGTGGCTGCAAACAACAAACCTAGTTAGTCATAGCTAACCTCAAATATCGATACTGCTTGCTGAAAGGCAGTGATTTACGTTTATAATTTTTCTTACTTCTACTCATGATTTATCGACCCATAAATCCAGACTTTAGCAAGATAGAACCCACCTTTTTCTTTAAATCTGTCAAATAAGAACAGGTAAGAGACTCCTTAGTTACAAAATACTTTTTCCTCTATAATCAGTTCTCTGCAAATTATCCCTATCCCGAATAATTATTTTCCAGTAAAACCTAAAGATATAGTTCTAAAAGGTCAAATCTTCTTGCGAACTCGTATTTAGCAGGAGAAAAATAAGCAGTATTTTTCCTCTTGTTTCCGATCCAAATTTGCACAAACTTCATGGAATCAAATTTCATTTCCTGAATAAAATTACCAAAAAAGGATATCATTTAATTTCATATTCATCACTGCAAAAATAAAGTATTATTTTAGGGCTAGTTTCCGGCATTACAAGAGTACTCAGAAAAAACAGGCTCGAGTGGTACTAACATGAGACTACTGGTGGGGTCCCAGGATCGTTTGTTTTGCATTAAAAATAACAGTATGAAGTTATCCTATTCAAAAACAGGACACGAAAGAAATGATACCGTAAAAAAAGATATCTCGAGTTTTTACAGTGATTGTCTATGTAAAGCCCAATTGGTGGAAGTAGAAGTACAGATATGTTAGTTTCTTATGTAATTAATTATGGACTCTAAAATTTTTATTTAATGAGATTTTAAGACGTTACTCTGTAGTTGCAGGTCGAAATAAATCGATAGAGCGTATTTGGAACCTTGTTTGGCATTACGGCACTCATCCTTAATTGGATCGTGTTACTGTTGAGCCGGCGGTGATATTTACTGCCTCGGGTTTATCGAACCCGATCGCACTTGCGGTGACCAAGGCGTGGTCGACGGATTTTCAATTTTTATATAGTCACTGAGATTATAACGTTCGACACCCTTTTATCGAGCCGAGCGCGATCGTGCCGTTGCCACTGAAAACTTTCGCAGCGATTACAAACGTCATACCACGCTGGTTCTCTATTCGACTTATGCAAGAGGCATATAAATCTTATTCGCGCACTAGACACTCGATCGATTCCAAATCAATTTAATTATATAAATTATCTTGATTTATGGTTGAGGTGGCCTAACTACGCGTGTGTCGTTTTAAGTACTTGTTATTTACATTAGTGTTACATTGTTATGGAATTTTAGGGCGGGTAATAATGGGAAGAAGGTAATGGGAAAAGTTTGAAAAGGAGATCTTGAGATTGTGGTGTGGTATAATAAAGTACTTTAGGATTCAAGAAACAGAAATTTGAATACGGAAAAGTAGACTAGAATGATGTGCAGTATGATCAACAAAAATGTAGAATCAAACATAAAGAACGATCGAAGAGTACGATTTCATACATTGTAGTATAGTTTTATTTTGATTGGTACACTATAATATGATAGAGTATGATGAAATGCAGTTTAGTATGGTGCAAGAATATAGTACTTTATTTTGCAGTATGATACTCCATGATACTCAGTGATACTTTATGATACATTGTGATATGAAGAAACTTTAAACAGTGAAATTTTAGTGTTGAGTGAGTGAATGTTGAGACCTGGTTGAATTTGAATGATTTTTGCAAGCGTAGCGTATAATCTATAGGCTTTTTCAATTCAATTAAAAACAAAATTTCCAAAGGTTCACGGAGAAAAATTAATGCTCAATAGTAGATGTTGAAAGTATAAGATATTACCACCAAATATTCAGATATTAACACGTAACATCTACTATCTTTTTGATATATCGGGCCTAAATATATTTTTATATTAAACTAAAACATCCAAGATGTTATATCGTACAATTAAACATGTCCGACCTATGTGAAAGCAAAATATTATGTTGAATAAGTAATGTCGTTTGTTATGAGCAAATTATAATATCAAATACTAAAAATTGTGGATAGTTTTTTTTTTAAAGTGATAGTTTGGCGATACAATTACTTGGTCTTATCGACAAGCTGATACTTGATCATGATATTGCCTGTTAATTTTATTTTAAATAATATATAATCAAAAAAAGCTTGTGAAAATCAACATTGGGTATTGGTTTATACAATTTATTCATAAAATATAAGCTTTTGAGCGAACAATTGAATTAAATTCTTTTATTATACCCTACTTTAGTAGGGTATTCTATGGTTGAAGATGATATAGTATGGTATTTTGTGTAATGGTACAGCATATATGGTAAAAAGATTATGTTATGCAGTATCGTACGTAAACTAAAGTGACACGATTTTCTCTTTCGTCTAATTCTAACTATTTCACTACCATTCCCAAAATGGATTTCTTCCGTCCATTTTTGAGATACCATGTACTATCTCAGAAATCTCACATCAGAACAAAAAGAAATAATTGGGAACCAACTTTTCGTCGCGTCGTGTTTCTGCTGTGCCTATTTCCAGCAAACAATATATCCTTTACTTTCAACTCCATACTTCGATTCCCGCGCTTAATTTCACTCAATGTCACTTAGCTATTGTTCCACAGGTGCTAAGGATACCAAACACGATTTAGCAATTAATTCATAAATTACTCTTTTATTATTTTCCATTCTATATTTCAACATCCGCCAAATAAATAGATGAAATGTAACTCATAGCTTTCAATTTCAATTAAACTTCAGGTTATTTCTCAATATCTAATTGGATTCCATCTTTTCATCTTAATTTTATTTTTCTCGGTTTATTTTCTTCATTTAATTTGTTTCTAGTTTCAGAACAGGCTAATAGCATCTGGTTTTAATGTCGTTTTTCTATTTGAAACAACAGCAAGAATGCCAAGGTTACATTTTATTCCCCTACAAGAGGACCAACGTAGAAGAGTTGAGTCTATCGGAACAAAAGTGTCAAGGTTGCAACGGTAGTATATATTGAAACTGAAAGTAATGAGCAAACGAGTAAACCTAATCTAGCTATATTGAAATTATGGAACGAGACGATCCGTGACTAGGTCAACGAGACAACCGGCTGACGAAGATTATGTAAATCTTCAAACGGATGACTCACATTCCTCTCATCCCAGCCGGGATTTGCAACTCAGAAAATGACTGTCAAGGTCGTGGGGTTAATGTACCTCGTAAAATGAACTTCACTCGATATTTAAATTTTTTCTACTTCTACAAATTGGAAAAGAATGTAAATTCTAGTGAGGGTTTTATGAATTATTAGATTGGATGCTGAAATTTTACTGCAAGAGTGGAGAGATGTGATTTATGAGACAGAATCTTACGAGGAAAATATTTTATTTTATGAGCCAAAATTCCTTCGAGTGGATAATGATGTGCTCTAATTTTTATTTTTCAGAATGAACATTTATGCTATTATTCATTTTTGCAAACTACCATCTGCCCTCATTTTTCGAATTACTACTTGGCAAAAATAAAAATTAGGTCCAACGATAATTCGTTGAACAAAATATCTCGTCGTCGCAAAATTCGGGATGAGTAGTCAAATATTTTTCATAATCTTGGCTAGTCGTCCAGAATTTTCGAGATGATGAGTAAATCCCTTTTTCCAACTTCCTAAATTTTTCGGGACAAGTAGACGCAGCCTTCGTTAAAATAAAAATTAGGGCAAGTTTGAATTGGAGGAGATGAATTTCAGTCAAAAAAATATTAGACAAAGTAGAATTTCTGTAATATGTATATGTCTCTATTGCTGCTTATAATGTTGAGTTATCTGAATTATGTAGGGTGAATCGAAAAAACAATCTTCTGAAAATTGAAAAAAATACTCTTTTAAAGTATTTCAAAAAGTTTTAAGAAAACTCAGATTCAGGAGAAAATAATGATTCAGCAGAAAATAATTTAAGCTTCATGAGTGTATATTGAGAAAAAATTTGTAACAAGATCATAACTTACAAAAGATATTTAACAAAATGAGGAATAAACGTATGTATGTATTGGCTACTGGACTTTTGAAGAATAGCTCGATCTACATTTTGGAGTCGAACGGGGGTATTGAAGGAAATGTATCTGCATTTTTACTGATCGAAAACTGCTCTGTTTAATGGTTTAAAAAAAGATAATTTTAATTGTTCATATGCAAAATAGAAATAATGTTATTATTATATACATTATATATATTATTATATTATTATTAAATAATATATTAAGATATTTATGTGCAAAGCAGGAAAATTAGACAGAGATAGATAGTTTTTTAGCTTAGTTTTTTGAAGGACGCTTTTATGTTGAAGAAACAATATCCACATTTTACAGCGCAATTATTAATTAACGCAATTGATAAATATTTGCTACAATTTTATATTATTATAATTTATATTTATACTATAATTTTATTATAATGAAGTGAATAATTTTAAAAGTATGAATTAAATAAAACAATTTTGGTAGTTCAAATAATTGCAAAAAAAATTAGTTGAAAATCGAAAACAGTCGAAGAAGAACATAGTTGGTATATAGATTTTGGAAAACTGTTTCACGGTATGCAGTCGACCTCCAAATGTTAAAATTCGTGAAGATATTACCTTTTTGTAGATACGAGTCTTTGACAGTACTTTTTTTTGCCACCAACTACTTTATATTTTACTTTCATTAAATGAATAAATTCTTTACGCAAAGCTGTAGACCATGTTTACCTTGTCAATTACATGTGCTGTAATAGCTCGTGTTGTTAAATTGGAGATATTAGCCAAATTAATTACATTATTAGGGGAAACATGCCCAAAGTTGTTCACTTTGCACGCAGGGAGTAAAAATCAACATTATTGCATAAAAAACCATTACAGACCATAAATATCTATGACTCTATTGTATTTACATTTGCATGCTTCTCGTATTTAAGTTTTTTCTCAACAAAATAATGTTTTGACAAATTAATTGAAAAATGAGCATCTACACGAGTTCACAGTTCTCTGATTCCCTGCCCTCTTTTTGTTTCTAAAAATGACGAAAATTACGAAGAATAAAGGAAATTTAAGAAATGATCAAAGTTGAAGTGCAAATAGACAAAAAAAGTAAAACAGGACTTGAATTGGTAAAATATGATATCAAATAGCATACTACTGTACACTATTATGGAATTTACTTGAAAGAGTAAACTTTTGGAAACACACGGTATCATTATTAATTATTAGTAATTTATTCAATATATTGATTTGCAATTTATATCCACAGCTGATGAATTTATCTGATGAATATTTACGGTATAAATTTTGAGAATAGTATAAGATACTACGATATTACGGTATATCCAAAATGCACCAGGGGCACATTTCAGGTACCTTCGGAACAGTGATCCGCCAATATTTCACATGAATATTGTATAATAGATAGTTTCATGGCAATGTTTTAACAACATTTTATAGGAAAATTCTGAGTTAAGGAAATGTTCCAGCAATAATCCGCGAAAACATTTTACATACAATATTTCAGCAATATACATGATGAATATTTCTGCAATATCTCATGACAACATTCCGATTGTGGGACATTTATATATTTCTTCAATATTACTGAAATATTCCGTGCCAATATTACAAAAGTTCCAAAGGAATATTCCTCTACTATTGAAGGAATATAGCGTGCTATGGAAGTTCGTTTGGTATATAGTATGATAATTTAACGTGTTATATATGCTTCTATAAATATATGCGCTCCTATATGCACAATAAGGTACTGTATGATACTACATTGTACGTTAAGGCACTGTATGAACTAGGTACTGCATGATACTATGTCGCACAACTAATTGATATTCTACGGCGTAATAATGTATCAAACCATAAGTACAATACAACACCATATACTATGCTATACCATAAAATATAGTTCTAAGTATTCCATACAGTATCACACATTATCATTTACTATTATGTTTTTTCAAAGACCCAATGATGCCATACAATATGTAGTATACAGTACAACGTTATAACACATATAATCATATGATAATACAAATCATATAATAATATATAATATTATCACGGTACTTTATTGCGTCCTTTATCGTATCGTATGATATAGTAAGTTATAGTACAATATGAGAAAGGAAGAAACCCAAAATAATAACTATAAGAAGAAGATTATCACACTATGGAGAGTTAATTTTATAAAGATTCTAAGGACGAGAAAAAGATTTCATAGTTTAATAAAAAAATACATTTATGTTGGCGTCGACATGAGAAGAACCCTTTTGGCCGATTATATTTTAGGAGATATTCGCGTTTTTCTAACAATAAGACAGGGTCAAAATTATTATTTTCGGGATGAGTGAGGTGTGGTGCAAGGACCTAAACTGAATCTACTAGCATTATACTTATACTATGAAAGCAACCGCAAGTGGGTATATTTCATATTTAGAGAAAAAATATAACAAGTGCACTTATGGTTCTTAGCAACTTTAGATTTGTTTTTATGAAAAAGCGGGTTTTTAAAGTTCCAGCTTCAAAACTGCCCCGGCGATTAAATTTTCAGCCTAAAGGGTTCGTCTCGAGCTTAATATTATTATTATACCATTAAGCCTTTTCCCTTCCGGGGTAGGCGTGACTTGTTCGGTTGGGAGGTAGTGAAATAGCCGGGAAATAATCCAGACATATATGACTCTATACTTAACTCCATACCGAACATCAGGTCTTTTTTCATGCGGATGCTCACATATTTGTTACATACCTGTACATTAAACCACCAGTGCAAGACTCTAGCAAAGCTCCACCGAAAACGCAAACGTAATACTGCGTACAATCTCGAGGATGAGGATAATATCCAAATTCCTCTGGACACTCAAATTCCAGACCTCCCTCATGTCTGCTTGCACGAGGAGCTCTAGGTGTAATTCTTTGACAATCTGAAAACAAAGTAAATGTGTAATTTAGCATTATTTTAATTGAATCTGCAATATTCTGTGATATTTTATAATTTATTGATTAAGTACACACAAAAAGCACGAACTATTTGTATCTTTACTTTAGATAAATTCTTCGCAGCGTTTCAATCCGCGCGGAGATACCATTTATCCACTGTCAGATAAATTAAAAAACTGTGTGAAACAATTTGCAGTAATTTTCATCCGCTGATCAATAAGTTTTATCGAACGGCTTGTTTCTTCGAAAAAAGTTTCACTCACATGTAACATTTCAATTCTAATGAATGAATTAGCAACCCTTTTGCAATCTGATCTTTTGATTTTAAAATTGTTTTAAAGATTAAGCAAAATCTAAAAAAACTATCTTTTTATCATGATTCAGTGTACATTTATGTTTTGTAGACAATGAATTAATTAATAGGCAATATTAGTATACATTATTTTTGAATAGAAGGAATTTTAATTCCTCAAATAACTATAATCATCCTGGTTATATAGACCTCTTGCATAAGGTATGTATTAGAAACGATAGTAAATATCGAGAAGAATTTATATTACTGAAAATTTATGCTAATTAAAATTAGGAACAAGAATCTTGATCCTTGTTACGCGAATTCCAATTAATATATGTTAATTATTCTCTTCGATATAATTAACTGTGTCTTGAATTTTATAATATGTTGTACTGGCTCTTGCACAATTTTTGCTTCACCTAACTTGTAGATTTCAAATGAATATTTATATAATTCAGATTCAAACTTTTAAGTGACGCTCTAATTATTTCGCTGATGACGTCTACCTCATAATAAACCCTTTCTGAAATTCAATTGCAACTATAAATCTTAACTGTAATAATTTAAAAACAAGCTGTGAATTAGATCTCGGGTGTTGCCCCTCTGTTTGCATTAATAATTATTGATACAAACATTATAGACACTTTGCTTCCTCATTATGATAATTTCGCAAATATATTTGCTTCAGTGGGAGCATTCGTGATTTTTTAAGTACGTTTTTTAACTTTGAAGAATGTGAATGAAAACAGTTTAAGTGTTAAAAACGGATTTGTTAAGTAATATAACTAGCTGTAGTCTTCAATCAAATGTAAGAATATTGAGGTCAATCGTTTCATTATGAATTGAGGAATCTTTTCTAGTCTTGCATCAAGTTTGAATTATGGTAATGGGACAACACAGAAAAAACATTTTCACTTTGAACAATGAAATGGCGTCAAAATGTACTGAATCAGAATTGAACCATACATACTTCATTCATATTGAGCAATACGAATATTGGAAGCAATTAAATTGCTTTTATGTTTTTACATTGGACAAGAGAACGACCATAACTAAAGTTGAAAATGAGTTTGTAAGAACATGACCTGAAAACGGAAAACTGATTTTTCAAGATATTCAAGTATTATAAATGACCATAACTACCTAACTCCTTGATAAAATGTTTTATTATATTATAGGTCAATGGATTCGTTTCGAGTCAAGGAATCTTTAATAGTGTTGCACCAAGTTTGAATTATTGTAATGAAAAACTTATACTTTAAAAACCCCCATTTTTAAAATGTTGTAAAAGTGCTAAAAATTGTAATGACTATTTGCATATATCAGTCAAATGAATTATATATAGATAATAGTACACATAAAAAACTTAATAAAATTACAATCATACTAAAGTACTAATATGCTACACTTTACGCTATAGTAATAGTTAAATGATTTACTGTACGGCAGACTGTATTTACTGTACGGCAGACTACAATAATGAAGAAGAAGACTCAATATGAAGTCAAAATATGAAGACAAAATATGAAGTCTGTCCTTTTCCTAATACATATATGATAATAACAAAGAATAGACTAACGTTTACCGTTCAAGTATCTCGTTCCTGAGTTAATTGTATATTCGCCTCAAGAAACCATTTCGTACAAGTACTATAGACTGCGGAACCGTAGGCAATAATGCCATATGGTATATTTTAATTCAAAATCATAATAATAATAAATAATTATAATAATTATCACGGTTATAAAAAGATAAACTTTCAATGCGTACAATATTACAATATTACATAGTATTAACACAGTATTATTACACTGTCAGGGGAAATGATTGTAATATCTTTATTCCATCTCTTTAAATAAACGAAAAAATGTAACTCGAGCACGTTTAGCGTTTTTGCAAGCTTTGTGTTTTATGGTAATGGATGTTCGTGCTGAGCCTTTCCCTACTTATGCGCTCACGTGTAATGCGCAGGTTACACTCAAATGTATATTTACAAGTTTTGTAGCGCGTGCGTACGACTGCGTGCGCAAGGTCGACCAAAAATACGGTTACTTTTCAATTGCGCAAGAGGCTACTGCATTAATTCACCATTCGAGTTTCACTGTGATGCGATTATCCTACCTGTCGATCGGTCACGAAGGTAAACAAAAAAATTTATTATACCCATTTCGGTCAGGCGAATAAAAAGAGGTTATGTTTCTGCCTTTATTTATGCTTTTACAGAGCAAATACTTGAATTATTATGTAATTGTAAGCTGGAATCTTAAACCATAAAAATAAAGTAGTAAAAAAGGAAGACTGACTTGAAAAAAGGAAAGAAATTTCTATTCAAAATTGTTAAATTCATTAATTTGCATTGATCTACAGAAGCATCATTCAGTGTTGTGTGGTACATTATAATATAGCACGATACAATATGATTTACTATTCTGATGTACGATAAAGTATGATATAAGATGATACTTTGTGACAAAAGCTGTATATTATTATACATTATGATACAATGTGGTACAATATTTTACCTCATCGTAAAATACAATATGAATAATTTGATACATTATAATATAATATGCTACTTCACGATTTCACGTGTATGGTGTACTATGAGTAATCTTTATTTTTACTTTAATCTTCATGACATAGTACATTATACTTACAAAATCATATAGCATCATATATTATGATATATTATCATACAATATGGTACACTAGAGACAAATATGATTATAATTTTCGCCACTTCCTAGGTTAAATGCGACCGCGGATTCCATTCTCGTATGACACGAGGTCATGTGAAAATTGAATTACGGTACCGTAATTCTTATACGGTCGGTCGTCATGGTAAGTTTACTTTATTGCGAATGGAAGGCTCGTCCGTTCCCTTTCCGTGGACGTTAATCCAGTCGTAGATAATTAGTGGCTAGCGGTTTGCTTTAAACACGAATTAATTGCATGTGTCTACGTTGCACCGATTATCCTGAGCCCTGCTAGTCCACCTAATACGAATGGACGTGCGGAAGATGGACGTCTTGATTGCCAACATACGTGCCTAATAGAGCCGACCTTAGACAAAACACCAGACTTCGGACTTTCACCGGAAATATTACATTTGAAGTTAGGTTACTTAGTGGTGTGTTTACTGTTTACTCTATGCAATATGGACCATTTCACGGTGGGGAGTTCATTATTAGTGTTTTGCTAATTAAAAGCATTTTGTATAGTTTTAATCGATTCAGTTTCTCTTTATTTTCCTCTCTCCTTACATCTTTATTTTTTTTAATTTTCTTTAAGAGTCACTCTTTCTCGATTCGATTTCATCTTAATAAAAACTCTTCAAGCTAGTATAAGACGCTATGTGGAATGTCACAATGTACTATACTATATATATATATATATATATATATATATATATATATAATAAATATATATATATATAATAAATATATACTATATATATATATTCAAATTTGAGAAAATTAAAAGAGAATCTTATAATTTGAAGTGTTCAACAATTTTACCAATTGTGGTAATTTTTGTGTCTCATGATAATTTTTGGCACATTGCGGTATAATTATGGTATTGTTTGGCACAATATAGGTGCGCTATGGTATTCTTGGTGCATTGCTGTATATTATGGTACCTTAAGGTACCTTCAGGTACCATAATGTATATAGTACCATACTATATCATACCATACTATAGTACCACGTGGTGCTTTACGATACTTTTTAGTATTTTACGATAATTTTTCAATCATTGTGCTAGTTTATGGTACTTTTTAGCACAGCGCTGTACTTTATAGTACCTTATAATAATTTATTGTACTGTATTGTAATTTATTGTACTTCATTTCATTGCCTTCTCTTATTTGATTATTTCCCTAAATTTTGCCTTGACTTTTAACTCGCTCGAGTTAATTTAACGTCTGCAAGGTGCCTCGAGGGCAGCATGCTGCCTCTCCTTATTCCTACCCTCAATCTCGTTTGGAAAAATTCAACGAGTCCGAATTTAACGATAACAACAATAATCACGTTGGTAATAATATCTCGCTTTTATTACCAAAGCAAAAGGCGTGGCACGTCTGTTGTAATCGCTTTAACAGCTTGACCTTCGACGTGAAAGAAAATGGAACCTCGTACCTTCAGTGTAGAATTTAACTACCCAAGATACTACAATGACCACAGAAACAAATGAGAGAGCTCATGTGCAATTATAAAAAGTGAACAAGAAAGTTCGAACCAACGAAATAGTCTACTGAGCCGCCGAATCAGGAATGCAAAGTATTTAATGACTCAATTAAGAAAGAAAAGGAAAATATTATTTGAATAATTCTAGCGGCTTCTTTTCTGCTCCACTCTCAAACGTGTGACTCAATCTGTGTGTCTAGATTGATCGAAATCTAATGGAACGCGTTCGAAAGTTAAACGCCTGATTTTGATCGAACGCTTGATTTGAATTTCAGAGGAAAGTAAAAAAAGACTTGCACGCTCGCTGATTGCTTTCTTTATTACAAAAACTTATTACTGCACTTTACAATTTTGCTGCAACTGAGTGCAATAAGAATAAAAAAAGATACTGATTAGAATTAGGTAATATTAAGGTATATCGTAGAAAAAAGGGTCTGGTCATTATAGTTCAATGTAGACATAAAAAGGCTAAAGAAAACAAAATAAGAAAGAGAAAATGCAAATAAGATGTATAATCAGAGATTGAGTTATATGAAACTGACAAGGAAAAAGAGCAAAATAAGACAGAATATGATATAATAAAGAAACGAATTAAGACATGTAAGAGGAAAACAATTACAAGAATTATATACAAATTATGAAAAAAGGATAAAAAAGGTTTAGTGAGATGAAGATATTATGAAAATAAGAGCAAGTTGAAGTAATAATAGGAAAAAATACAAAATTAGTAAAGAAATAAGGAAGATATAAGGCAGCAGTAGCAAAGAAAAAGATGGAGGAACAAAAAAAAATAAATTGGACGAAAAATAAATTAGGGGGCATAAACTAAGGAAGCCTTAAGCACAGATTCAAAAAGATTGGAAGGAGCAAAAATGTAGTCGTTTTTAATTTTCTTCTTAGAATCATAATATGCTGTGCAATACGATACAATAATGTAGATTATGATGAACATTTATTGACTATATATGACTATATGACATCATATGACATATATGCATCATATGACTATCATATGATGCATACTGCATCATATGATGCAGTATGCTAGACTATATCTACTTTATAATGTATATACAGAACTGCATTAGGGGCTATTCATCAATTACGTAAGGGCGATTTTGACCATTTTTGACTCCCCCCCCTGCCCACGTAAGGATACATAAGATTTCTTGACCCCCCCCCCCTTTCTTGCGTAATATTTAACTTGGAATTTTTCTAAATAGCGTTGAATAGTTACATATTATTAGAAAAACTAAAACACGTTGTTATTTGACATAAACAAAAGATTTTTATTTTTTGAAAAAATAATATTAGTCTTTGGAAGTAGTAGTTGCTACTGTGATCGTTTGAATTGGAACAATAATTGTCGTAGTAAAATATTACGTAAGAATGGTTTTAACCCCCCTCCACCCGAGGTAAGGTCATGTAGAGATTTTTGAAACCCCCCTTACGTAATTATTGAATGGCCCCTTATACTATATGATACAGTATTGAAATGAAGGATTCTCATGCTTTCTTGAATTCCTACTTTGAAAGCTTGTTATTAGAAATCTTTAGAACGGAATATCGAGAAGAGTAAATTTGTTTTATAATCAGTCTACATGGATGTACGTGCGCACCAAATTCGCACGCTTTACTTCTCATGCTCGAAGGGATTATGCGAGTAGTGACTCGTTACGTAATTATCATTAACCACGAGGCAGTTAATAAGAGGATAACGGATTTAGCCAACGTTAGGGAGTGAAACGATACTCGCAACGTTGTTGCATCAGCTGATTAGACTAATTGTAAGAATAGGAAGAATATAATGGAACCATCGAGTTACTAAAAAATCAAATTTTCATAGAATTTTATCATATTTTTCTCTTGTGTCAAAATAAAAATTTCATCAATTCCAAGAAATCTAAATTTAATTGCATGAATTTAATATAATAACTTTTTTACATTTTTTCTCCATATATTTTTCAAAGAAATATTGTTATCAGGAAAATACACTTAACAATAAATATTCTTCTGCATTTCCTTAATTTTTAGCTCATCCCAGTCATCAATTTAATCTCATCAGTTCATCAATTAGAAGCTTACAGATATCAAATGATGATTAATGACTATGTGCCTTCTTGAAAATACAACATTCTTAAACAGAAAGCAGCCTCTGGTATAAAAGAAAATCTATAAAAAAAGAAACAGTAAAAAGCTAAAGGTTTCAGTCATAGACTTAATGCATTTACGAGCAATCATCCATCAATACACTACGATCTTGTAAGACCTATCTTCTTGTTAGAATCATGCATCGAGGAAAATGGTTTGAACTAATAATCTTGTGTATTAATATTTGAATCTAATTTTGGCAAGTAAATTATGATACATAATTCTTATTATTTATCACAAGGTATAAACTAATTTTCGTTTTTTCGAACGAATGCCTCAAGATCCGGTATTTCAGCAATGTAAAAATAACGAATGAAACTAATAGTAATAAGTTTAAACAAATTGCCTTTCAAGATAAATGCACTCTTGAATTGAAAGAGCAAAGGCGAAGGATCCGAACAGGAAATTAAAGACCGACAGGAAAACGGAAGTTCGCGTCCTTCAAAGATCACGGACGTACAAGGTGGGTTCATTGGACCCACAACCTGCGGACGAGATTCCTCCAAAATTGGATCGGGGAGAACGGTGTCCTGACCTTGGGATCTTTCGTGTCCTGGTTTCAAGGTCAGCGGGTTAATGAGACTCTCCCAAGCAAACAGCAAGCTTGATCCACTGAGATCTTCCCGATGCGTTTTCAAAGGGCACTTGCACCTTTCACTTTTCCTCTCGCAGCGAGAATGTCACGATGGTTTTAATGAGCATCCTTGGTCGAATGCGGATTGAGATGAGGTGGGTCGATGCTCCTCTTTTCTTTTGTGCCTTATTTTACATGTTTACATTTTTTATTTCGAGATAAAAATTTCTGGCGCCAAACTGGTTTCGGGTTGTTATTCAATCTATCAGTTTAAAAATATATTTGAATGAACGAATTAAGAATGCAAAGTGCGGATTGGACCATTTGAAAAGTTTTAATTTCAAAATGCTCGAAATTTTGAAGAGTCAATTTTTCTAAATAATGAGAAACTGAAAGCGTCTATATTTTAGTTCAAGATGTGCGGTCGTTTTTTCGAATTTTCAGTAGAAATTTGAAGACGCTTGGAACATCAGATTTTTCGAAGTAGAAAAAAATGTAAATGAACATCAAACCAGCTTGATTTTCTTATGTTATTACATTTTCTTCAATCCAAATTAATCCTTTTTCGGGAGAAAAATTGAACCAAAAGTCAAGTCGAATCTTTGAAATTCGGGTTATTCAAATATTGGAATAATTAGAATTTCGAAGATTCGACTTTGCATTTGACTTTAAAGTGCAGTTAGATTTTTTCTATTTCAAAAAATCAAATATTCAAACCTGTTCAAATTTGTGTTGAAAATTCGAACAAACGACTACATACCTCTTATTTGAAACTTTGAAGATTCAAAAGTAGCTTTTTCAAATTCAAAGGGGCGTAATTTCATACTATGATACATTGTCCTATCGTATGCTATTGTATAATAATTACATACTGGAACGCTTTCTTTTCGTTCCTTTTTTTATCGAGCAATCAATCGATTGTCAGTTGTTCCCATTGATTTATCGAAAGGATTTTTTTTTCTTTTCTTTTTGCCCATAGAGGAGGGTAAAATAAAAAGGCATTTCGAGCGAGACGAGGAAGAAAGAACTTGCGATGTCGAGAGAAGTGAAAGTTATGCCAATGAGAAAGAGAGAGAGGGAGAGAGACCCTCGCCCAGGATAAAAGAGCCCAGTGAGTGAATGAGTGAAAGTGAGTTGGAATACCGAAGCGGGGTTCTGAAACTGGAGCACGTCTTGCATAATATCAGGACAGCTGAAACAGTGTAAGGCGTTCTCTGTGCACGCGTACAACAGCGAAACACGACCATCGACCATTTGCAGCTATGCTTCACAAATATTTCACTCTCAGCTGAAACGCCCTTTTTTACATCATTCTCCTCTAGATTTACTATCATTTTCAGTTAAATTTTATTTTTAATACGTAAAATCAAGCCAAATCGTTAAAAGAGAAGGGAAATCGAAGAGAGGGGACTAGATGGAATTTGAGTTGCTCTTTTATGGGAACTTCTTGCAGAACGAGTGTAAACCCATCATCCACTTTTTTCAGTCTTTAGGACACTTCTCCCACTTGCAGAAAATCAGATGAGTTGTATGTTTTCAAATAAGTCGTCTTAAAGAAAAGTTTAGATGTGATCCCTCAAAATGTAAGGGACTGTACTTCTAAATGATTGCTCATTTTCAAAATCTCAAAGAACACAGTCAAGTTTCAATAATGCATTTCATATTATATCATACTACATCGGATTTTCTGTTTTATTGATCACACTGTATCGTACGATTTCATAATAAATCATTATGCATAGTAATACATAGTATGGTATTATAAAACTATCAGAATGAATCATATGTTATCATAACATATATCATACTGCGAATTATAGTAGTATCATATGATATAATAATACACAAAACTGTCAAACACAGCAGTACAATGCACCATATAATGCATCGAAATGTATTGCAATGTATCATATTATACCAGATTATACCACACATTAAAATACTATATGCTGATGAATCACGTTATAAGATATTTTATCACATTGGATCATATTGTGATATACTGTATAATATTAAATTATACTATATCATAATGTCACATACCATATCGGATTATATAATACTAATTGTTTGGTTTGAAATTTATCATACCAACCGGCACTTTATGGTACACTTTGATTTTATTTTATTTTATGATAGGATACATCAGAATAAAGTGCAATATATAAATATAATAATATATACAATATATATAAATTATATATAATATATAATAATATAGAAATTAATCTACATTCTCATTTTAGTGGTTGGTAATACAGTATCATAAACTTAGTCCATTAATGACTTTATGTACTTAGAGAGGGTGGGGGGTCAATTCTGAGGATTTTTCTATATGGAAACAATTTTTGAGAGGAGTGGGAGAAGGTAGAAATTAAAAATAATAGTTCGAAGTTAGTTATACATTATGTATCACAATGCAGCGCGGCGCAGTCTAGTACCGTATGACACTTTATATGCGTGATTCTCTGTGTTAAGGTCACTTTTGACAGAAGCAAATTTTTTTGCAAAAATATTCTGAAATAAGTTTTCTCTTGTATCACACTCATTCATTGGTGCTACTATAAGCAATTATTCAAATATTTGACCTTAAAAATATTTTTTTTCAATTTTTTTCAATTTTCAAGTTCTCGGGTTTCTTTTAGAATTTGGATTCATGTACCGATTTCAATAGAAGTGAGTATTCTAAAGTTTTTCGGATCGCTGATTTCGAATTTACAAGCAGAATTTCAAAATTGAAGATGGCTGATCCAATATTGTGAATCAGAATTTTCAAAACAGTCACCGTTTTATAAAAATGATCATCCAAGGTCTTTAGGTCGCTGAATCCAGATGTAATAATAGAATTTTTGAACTCAAAATAATTTATCCAATATGGTGGATTGAAAATTAAAAAAAAATTTATATACGAATGGTTGTCCTTCCGTATTTTGGGTCGCTGCATGCAAATGTGATAAGCTGGACGAATGAACTTCCTTGTACTCTAAGATTCAAGAAAGCATTTCATAATTATTAATACATGTTTGTTGAAAAACACTATAATTTATCCAAATTAAAAAACATAAATGAATTAATTTTTAACGCTCCCAAAACTATTTCCTCAGCAATCTCAAGTATTTTAGAATAGAATAATGTTAATAGGATGCTTTATTTAATAAAAAATCAACAGGCACATGGTTAACCTATTTGCTTTTCATCCCTGACTTTGAATTCTGTGACGTGCGATGACAGGACGTGCAATGACGAAAAACAACAAAAGATTGATTGTACTTGTGCAAAAGAATAAATTAAAAAGTTCTTTGGAAGAATTATTCACTATGACTCCCTTTAAAGATGTCTTAGGTTGCAACTGATATATTTTCCCGAGAAGTGTCCAATTTACCTGGAGCGTGTAATGACACACAATAAAAATACGCTAAAGTTTAATACGTTTCATGTTAGTTTGAAGGTAAATCTTTTAAGTGTTACCATCGATTCATATACAGATGTGATACTTCGACTTATTGTTAAAAAATTACATTGACAATGCTTTAAATAACAAAAAAAAATCGTCAAAAACTTATCATATTGTCATTACACGTCCCAGAAAAAAAATTAGGGGGAAACTTTCCAACTTAAAATTCTCTTATTTTCGAGCGCGACAAAATAAAAATCGATATGCAAGAATAATAGTTTTTGAGACATCATTTTAAGAGTCTCCAGTGAAAAATTATATTTTATTACCATTGGTTTCGAAAATCCTTGTCAAACTTAGCAATTTTTAGGTGGAGAACAATCAGGAAAGGGAATTTTTTAAAGTATTTAATGCTTGTTTAATATATTTGTTGGATAAAAATATCTGTGTTGGTCTTAAGCTTTCGGTCCGTGTTATTAAAGCGATGAAGTTTACCAAATTATAAAGCAATTCAATAAATATTTACAAAGATATTACACGGGGAAGCAAAAGTGACCTTTTTGTGAAGAATTACCCAAATGATATATTTTGATAATAGATAATAAAGAAGAATTTTTCGATTAAATAAGATCTAACTACGGACCTGAGACCATATCAGATCTTCAAACTTGGACTAGAAATTTTAGCATTAGAAATATTAGAAAAGAGTTCGAGAAACTTGAATACAAACTCCACAGTCTTGGCAATAATGATTATTATTTGATAGAAAGACTTTTTTAATATCACAATAAACTAATTCATAAATTTGAAAAAGAAATAAAAGATTAGTCAGTTATTTAATTTGAATGGCTCTTATAAATTCTATAACATTCACATCAAAAAGAAACCTGATAAGAAATGGTTAATTCATTTCACAGATACTGATATTTTGGATGATGCAGGCTACTTCTTGAGTCTCGGTGGACAATATTTTAAATAATTTGAAAAAAAGGGACGATCGTAGAAGAAACAATTTTCTGCATAGAAGACAAAGTTAACTTAATTTCTATTGAAAAAAAGAACAGATTTTAGATCAGAACTTTCTTGCCTCCTTCAAAAGTTTTGAAGAAAAAATTTTTATAATAACATTGAATCTGAAATTGTGACTCTTGAGATTAAAACTAAAAATTTCTTACAACTAAATCCTGACATATTCGTCGCCAAAGCAGATAAAGGCAATACCTCCGTAATTCCTAAACAAACTGATTGCATTGAAAAATGCAGGGTTCTCTTGTTAGATAATAATGCTTATAAAAAACTGAATAAAGATTCAACCTCTAAAATAAAATAAGAATTGAATAGACTTATCAGTAATCTTTTACAATGTGTTCATATTCGAAAAACATCAAGATTACATGCTCTAAAATCAGACAATTTACAAACATACCAGTCAAACAATTTCTTTTCTCGGTTGAGTTCTGCTTAGACAACGCATAATGTATTTTTCAGAATGATTTCTATCAAAATATTTTCGGAACCTCCATGTGGGATCCGATATCTCTTGTAATTTCTGACCTTGTGATGAAGGGGCTTGAGAGTGAAGTCATTAATAAAATGACATTTTGAACTGATTTTTTACTTCAGCTATGTTGACGACATTGGCATACGTCCATAAAGACAAAATCAATTATTTACTTACTAATTTCAATTCTTAACACCCAAGATTAAATTGCGCTATAGAGATCGAAAACAATAAATCTATAATTTTTTTAGATATCACTATTCACAACAACAAAAAAATTATCATTACAAACTGGTACCATAAAAACATATTCAACTTAAAGACATAAACACTGTTATTAATAGTTCGGTCGACACTTTTTGACAATGTAAATTTAAAACTCAGAATCTTAAAATCATAAAAAATAGACTGAAAAAATGTTTATCCTGTCAATGTCATAAAAATATATCGAAGAAAGATTAGATGTAATTAATAATAAAAATCTAACACTGAAAACCATGACTCAGAGAAGCACCTCAAACCTTGATATGAGCCAACTTCTCGTCCTCCTCTTTATTAACGAACTTGCGAGATTTTATAGAAGACGTTTCATTGTTTTACAAAAAATAAAGCTAAATACCTACTGAATTGAAAACACCTTATACGCTTGATGAAATATGGTACGGTGGGTTTTAAAATGTTCCAAGATAATTTGTTATGCTACCATAATGTGCATTATGGTACAATATGAGAGATATTGTATGCTATATTATGATTATGTATCACAGAACAAATATGAAGAATTCTCAATAAACACAACATCCAAACCATATTTAAACCACTTGCGAAAATAGGGCAACTTCTAAACAACCCTGAAGATAAAAAGGCACCTGTCAGTGACCTGGGAGTACATATAAAATCCCTTGTTCTTGTGGCTAAGTCTATATTGGAGAAACCGGGAGTGCGGGGAGCCAACGTGTAAAGGAGCATGAGAGTAAAGTCAGGCTGAAACATTTCACGCAATCAGCACATGCTGATCATCATATTGAAACAGGCACAGCATTCTATTTGACAAAACAACCGTCATCGAAAAAACGTAACAATAATTTTCCAAGAAAACATAGAGAAGCAATCGAAATCTTAAAACGCCATAATAACATCAATAGAAACAATGGATACAAAACCAATCCTATTTGGCTTTCCGTCCTCCCGGGTTTGAAAAAAAGACTTGATTGGCCAATTAAGTTCGACCAGTCCCCACGATGGGGCGCTCTCGCAATGTTCACGAAACGTAGGCAAGATTCGTTGTTTTGCACACGATTCAAACCCGAAAACCCTCCTTTAAATTTATTATAATGAATCATCGTGAAAGCATTAAATCTATTATTTGAAACTACTATAGTATTGAAATGATTACAAGTAAAGTTTTCAATTGAAAAAAGTGGATTCATTCCTCTTGATTGATCTTGGTGAATTATTCATATTATAATAAACTAAATTATTCATATTGCAATGTACTAAATTATAAAATGAGTATCTGGAAGACGTATTTTTTCATACAAATCGTTAATCTCTTCTTTATTGCTTTCTGTTCTTCATTTAACTTTTTAGGCCCAAGGTGTTCAACTCGTGAGACGTCAATTATAATATTTATTTTTTACTTGACCAGCATTGCGGATTGAAATTATTACGAATGTCTTAATAAGAACGCTTCTTTTCTTTTTTTTTAACTTTGAATTCATGCAAAGCAGTTTTCGTATGAGTTCACTCTCGCAGAAAAAGGGGAAGATTCCACTATTATTATTTGCATAGCGATTATTCACTTTCATTTCCCGTCATTTATTTCCTTTTATCAGCCAATTCCAATCTGTTTTTGTCCTCGGATTTTTCTTTTATTGACCATATAAGACTACATTTGCGTCTTATTCTAATTTTCATACTTTTAAAATATAAACGCTCTAATTGTTTCCGAATATTCTCAATTTGACAGAAAAAAATAAACAAAATTTTTAAATTATAAACAAGAAATATGAAATTTATTATTTTAAATTTCGGAACAATAAGAATGGAAATTATTCAAATTTTGAATAACCAAAACACAAAATTGTTAATTCGGAAAGATCCAAAATTATAAACACTCCTTTCTTGGAATTTTGTAGATTCTCACATACAAAGAAATTTTTTGAAATAGGAATCGTTCTAATTCCTCTCACGTCGGAAGTGAATTTCAAAGAATTCTCCTTACGAATAAAAATAAATTCACCTCTAAAAGGGATTTATCTAAAAAAAAAGTTGAATTATTTATTAATCTTTCTCTTCCCATAAAAAAAGTTGCCCACCGATGCAAGGACGTCGGCAAGCAAGCATAACCTGGGAATTCCTTATACGTATTTTTCACAGAGTACAATTATTCCCTTTTCTATGTGTAACATTCGCGACGTTACATATCCTCGTTGCACAAGAGTTGGTACATTACTTTGTAGAAATTATTGTTCCCATTTCAGAAACCTTGTCTATCCTTTAAATCGTAAATAAATTATAATTTAAATGCTCTATTTACGTAATCTTCCTGTATTGTCATCCTCGTGGAGCTAACAGTATAATTTAAATATTTCTTTTTTTTTACGAAACCGTGTCTTGATCTATATGTTTAATATATTTTATATCTATATTCTGAATATTTCAATAGCAATTGGAATCTTCAAGTTGAAATAATACTGATGAAGATTAATATACAAATATACAAATTCGAATGCACTTATGCTCCGAAGAGTACAAATTAAAAACATTAAAAGAGGTATCGAAAATATAAAACGATCGAATTACAAAAATTTATATATAAATGAATTTTAACTTTTATGAAGCCAAAGGCGTTCAAATTCCAAAAATTAAGATTTTAAGGGCTCCAATAATCGAAAGCGATAAGATTTTAGAAAAATCCAAAGTGAAATCTTGAAAGTTGGACAGCGTTCAAAATTGTAAGCGTCAGAATGCGTTCAAATAACAAAGATACTGTCAACTTTAAAAAATAAAGACAGATTCAGATTTAAAGTTTGAGAGCCTAGTATTTCAAATTTTATATTTTAAGACGTTCAATTTAAGAACATTCAAATTTTGAAGTTTGTGATCTAGAAGCATAACAAATTAAAAGCTCTCAAATGAAAAAGAAAATGAATAAAAATTAAATGCGTTTAAATTTATAAAAATCCAAATTGTAACCGTTGAATTCGAACCGTGTTTAAAATTCGAAGCGATGAAAATAAACAGTGTATTAATGAGAATAATAATTTGTAAATTTCATAGATAATAATAAATATTGAATAAATTATTATTATATAGTTAGATTTCTTTCTGGGCTTAATTTGGAATTCTTTTTTTCTTTGTGCATGTTCAATTAAGATCTTGATTGCAATATGCGGGAGATGCAGCTAGATGCACATTTTATGAGGTAAGGCAAAGTTTGAGTACCTTATCGACAGAGCCTTGAGTTTTGAAATACTTTATAGTTGAACGCTTCTAATTGCAAATGAAAAGAATTCAAACATTATTCCAAATCAGGGAAAAGTAAAAGCAATAAAAACTTAAAAATAATTTTAAATATTATCAATAATTTGTGATGAAAGAATATTCATATATCATACATATAAAAATCTAAGGAGTTTCTATTTGAAAATTTAAAAATTTATTTGGAACCTTTCAAGATTGTGATATTCAGAAATACAAAAATTTGGGAATTGTCATATTTTGTCATTTTTTAGTTTAAACAATACTTTGAAATAAAAAAACATCAAAATCGAAAATATACGTCCTATTTAATAAAAGAAAAATATAAGGACAAAAAATCTGAACATATAATGAAAAAAAATGAAGAAAATAAATAAAGAAGAAAATTTATAGACAAAATTGTTATATGAAGAAAGATGTTAGTCATTTCAAAACCGTAATTAATCTTTCACCTTCTTCTTCTCGCTTGGCTTGCCAGGTAGAACACATGTCCAACAAAGATCCTTATCCGAAATCTGGATTTGAAACATCTTCATTTACAAATATAGGCATTCATGATTTTACTACTAACACCTGTTAGACAATCTTCAAACGTTCCAACAAGAGATGAAGAAATTACATTAAAGCGGATTTCATCAACGCCATTACAAAAGTACTAACATGATGTTATTGCCAATTAAATATTCCCAACTTTGTTTCCTCTTTTCTTCATATGATTTATACTCAAATTTATGATTATTCTCTTTTGAGTATGCCATACAGAGTGGTTGTAATTTACAATTTAATGAATTCTAGAAGCTGTTATGTTCTCTCCAGTTTTTCCTAATTTTTACTTCTCATTTTTCCTATTTTTGTTGTTATACTTACAGTTAGTCTAATAATATTTTATTTTATATAAAAAGAATTGAAGTCTCGCAAAACTTCGAAAGCTGGATGTATTCAATCCCAAAAACGTTCAATTTTGTAAGTGTCCTAATTTGGAAACCTTCGATTCGATGCACTGTGAATTGATGAAACTTTCAAAATTTAACACTAATAATTTTGACATCAGAAACTTTGAACTTCGGGAATGTTTAAGCTCGAAACCGCTCAAAATTGTAAGCAAAAACGAAGATTTGAATTTAGAAAATTTTTAATTAAAACTTTAAATTTACAAATTTATTCTCTATTTTCATGGGTTCAAAAGCTCTAAAATTTGGAAGCACAAATGTTAGCAGCATTTGATATTTGGAAGCCCCTTCATTTACAAACGCATTTTTCATTCTTGCTAGTTCCAAAGATTACAAATTTAGTCGCTTTTGAGTTCGAACCTTTCCAACAATTTCTTTCATCGTTAGATAATTTTAAATTAGAATATATTTGAATATTTTTGGTTTCAATTACCATATAAAAATTATGACTCTATGAACTATAAATATAATCAAACAAAACTATAAAAATAATAAAGATCAAAATTAATATAATAAAGATGATGTGAGTGAAAAAAGGTGGGTGGATATTAGATATTGTGTATCTATGATCTAATATTATAAGCTTTAAACGATGAGATACTCGCATCGTAATAAAATCCACACTATGTAATCTGTTGACCTTTGACTAAGTTCTCTCGAATATAATTTATGGTGTAAAAGTATATCTTGTAAAGCGTAATTGCTTTTGATTGCTTTGTTAATTAGCAGTAATTCAATGTAATATAGAGTTCAGAAGAAAGGCTTTGAATGACGGCGTGCGAATTTCTCGTCTTTCGACTGACTCTGTTTTTCTTATCGCTTTTATTTATTCATTGAATTTAGGACAACACTTTCGGAGGTAAATTAAAACAATAGCATTTGTTCTGATTCATTTTTAAAAAGAAACCTGACATGCAAATTTTTCTTTATTCAGTTTTGAACAATTGAAGTATAAACTCAGTATAAAATCTTCAAAATTTGTTGAAACCATTTTCTTATTAAATCTGGCTAACTATGACAGACTAGTCACTAACTATTCCTAGCCATGAACTCACTGTTCATTTTTCATTTTCTTTCCATTTGCTTTTCTCTGAATTTTCTCTCTTTTTACTACTTTTTCCACTCTCCAAAGTCGTGTTCATTCCTTCTTCATTTTTTCTTGCTATTTAAAGTTGATCGTTCTCAATGTATCTTCTTCATGAAGCAAGTAAGAAAAATATACTCTTTTCAATTAGAGTCATGAAATGAATCGATAAAAAACCATTAAATATTGGTTACCATTTCTTGAAAGTTGCACTGAATTGCAGAAGACCATATCTCGATGGATCGAGAGAAGAGGATGACTCCCATGTGAGTTCTACCCATATTTAAACAGATCTGCTCGTAAATTGAGCGTGACATTTAAAGTTGCCAATAACAGCATTATATGCACTTTGTGTGTGCGAGGAAGCCGCGCAATTAACTCAAACCATGGGAAGGTGCGTTCTGAAGAAGCTTCGCGATTAATATCGGAAGCCAGACCTCAATCCAAAAACACACAAGAATTATTCATACATTATTAAGTTACAATTTTAATGTCATTTACTTTGCTTTCTCATAGAGAAAATTAAAATACAAAAATACAAATAGATCAATTCACAGAAAAAACCGATCCTCAAAAGTACGTTGATTCAGTGTTGTTCTGAGTTGCAACAGTAATGAGACACCAGAGAATAAGAACGCAGCTATGTTCATGTTATAGTTTTACACTTGAAGTATTCTAATTTCCAGAAATTAAATCTGATTTCGGGAAAATAATAAATGAGCTGCAACAAAAATGATCCTGCTGTGGTTCTGTGTTTGAAACACGGTTTGAACGTTGCAAATCAAGTTATCTTTTCCATTCTTGCATAAACTCTAAATAATGTTTTAATGAAAAAAGTTATTTTGCAAAAAACAGTTTTTTCAAATATCATAAATGAGCATAACTTCCGTACTCTTCAACACAATGTATTGATAGTATAGGTCAATAGATTCGTCCTAAATCAAGGTATCTTTTCCGTTCTTCCATGAAATTTGAGTTATGTTAATGAAAAAAGTTTAACTTTAATTTTTTTTGGATGCACAATTTTTGACTATTCAACTTTTTCCATATCTTGCATAGTTTGACCCCAAATGGAATTTTTATATTTTTCATTATTTTTTTGTGCGAATAAAATTTGAATTTTCGATTTTTGAATTTTGCAAATACTATAACTCTGATAATTTTATTCCCATCGACAAAAGTCGTGGAAATAAATTGTTCGACTTTCCGATTACAAAAAAAAAGTTATCAAAATTTTTGAAAATGCACAACTACAACGACGACAGACAGAGACACCATCATAAAACCTGTTTTTTCGGATTCAGGGGGTTTCAAAACGTTGAGATTTGAAGAAATCCGCGATAGTCAGTTGTCGCATAAAACTAATTCTCATTATGATGAAAATTTAAAAACCGATTTTTCAAATCTTATAAAATGACCATAGCTTCCTTAATCTTCAATAAAAGGTATGCATACAAGGGGGCACACAAAAGTGTCATTCGCGGTATACTAGACCACCACAGCTAAATTTGTTTGGGGTCACTGAATCCGAATCTTCATTTCTAACCTCAAAAAACAGCTAAAAATCTATTTGGTAAATGAAACTTTCAGAAAAAAGGTTTCTTCATATTTTTGGGATCGCTGAACCCGAATCTGGTGTCCGCTTATCCCCATTTAACCAGTGTTTCTTTCTCACCTCAAAAAATATCTCAAATACACTGAAATAATCTATTTTGGTGCTGCCGCTCAAGAAGTTGAGAATGAAATCTTTGGAGAACAGGTGCTCTCTTGTTTTCGAGGTCGCTGAATTTCAGCTCGGTATATATTCTTTACCTCACTTATCACCTTCTTTTCCGATAGAATAGGCAGGCGTTTAGCAAAAAATATTTGTTGACAAGATTGAACAGACTTGGTTTCCGTTCCATAAGGTTCAGTTTAATAGCGTCCTATACATGTTTTTCATATTTACATCATAATTTTTACAATTAAAAATTTTTTTAATGAGTGAAGAGGGAGGGACAGGGAAGGCACAAGGCTGATATGTTACACGGAAAGGAGAAGGGCCAGAGAAGGTGAGGTGTAGTAAGGGTATTGCCGGTGGGTAGGGAATGATTGTGGTGTCTTGACTTGCGACAAAGCAGCATAAAGTTAAAAAGCTATAGTAAGAGACGGCGACTGTGCCATGTGATAGTGGTGGATAGTGATATGTGATTGAGGGAGGAAAAAGAACAAAGATGGTAGGGCGTAGTGAAGGTACTGGTGGATGGTAAGGGATGGTTGGGGCTACAGGAAGACTTGGTTAGAGGTAGGGCGTAGGGTGATAATACAGCATAATCTGAAGAATATGGCATCTGGCGTAAAGTAGCCCCTGGGATAATTTTCGCCCCAGGCTCATAATTTCTGGCATGTAGGTGACTGCAAAATATTTTCATTATAGCAGAGGTCCTCTTCCTTTACAAACCCGCGGAGCAAGCGGCGGAAACCTATGTCCTAAATTTTAACATCAAAAGTGAGAAAAGTGCATTACTCCATCTAGATGCTTCACTTCTAAAAGCCGAAGTAAAGAAAGCAGAGATTGAAAGAGTTCACTAACAGCTACTCGGCGAGAAAATGCACGGATACTTTCACAGAAATGTAAAAAAAAAACAGTCCTTGTCGAAGGAGCAAACTTTTGCTTTCCTAAGATCATCAGGGCTTAATTTTATGTCAAGATGTTCCCAGTGATAGGTGCAGAGCGTGTCATGCACACGGTAAGTACCTAGAACACATACTATAAGGTGTCCGACCCACGCAATAACGACGTATATCTATACATATAATGCAGCCCTAAGAATGCTTTATTACCATATTTATTGCTCTTACGGTGCTGGCCGCGAACCTGCCCTGCCGAACACTCCAATATAGAGGTATAGAGGGATAGAGTCAATTGTCCAAAACGAGAAGTGTCAAATCCTCTGGAACTACGATTTCCGGACAGCAGTCTCCGTTGCACCCTCGCGGCCTGACATCGTTCTCTAAGACTTCGAGAAACGAACTATGTTCGTGATCGAATTCTCGGCTCCGTCTGAATGCAACATCACTGCCAAGGAGAAAGAAAAGGAGGAGACGTGTCAAGACTTTAAAAGGGAGCTGCAACGACTGTACCCAAAATATTCGGTACAAGTAATTGTCCTTGTGAGCAGTATTCTCGGAGGTGCAAAATTATCACTGGTTCATAACCTTAAAGCAATACCCGCGTGTCAAAAATATGCCAAGGCACTTGCGAGATAGATGCTGAAAGCTGTCATCCTTGGGTCGCTTCATATCCTCAAGACACACGAGGTCATTTCATCGTGCCATTCATCTCACGGTCGTGAGACGTGGCCATAAGTGTGATTTACCGCGGTTCTACTGGGAGCCGGTGTCATTTTTTAGATGACAGTTGCTCTCAAAGGGACCTGCGGTGGTTGTTAAACCCTTGTTTTAAAACATATGTACTCGAATTCAGTTAATTTTACAGAAACTTTTTTTTCTCAATTTCTATTTTTCCGATAGATTTTTGAAATAAGGACACGGTGTGAAAGTGAGAACCTTGTCCGTATTTTTTCCTTACACTTAGTCTTACACAGTGCTCGCAGCGCAATATTTTAATTTGGACTCTTAACAGATGTTGATACGCAACGCAAGCGACTCGTGGAACCTTATAATCGCGTGTATTATGCCATAATGGAAATGATTTTAAGCTAGATTCCAGATTCCACATGTTTCGGGTGATTCCAAAGAAGATGAATCAAGGACGCGTAGTTTAACATCTTGGTTCTTGGATCATAAATCGTAACTCATTCGTTGTTGTGCGTAATCTAGCACGTTAAACGTAACTGCTTTTCAGCTCGCTCCATTCAAATTTTTACGGAGTGATTTTATGGTACAGAGTTCACGAAACGAAGGTTTTTCGTAATGGCAGTCCCATAAATCATTTGCTTGTTTCAAACATAATCATCTTCTCGCGAACGAAAAATCGAGTGGTATTTCCACGGAGCATAGATGCTCTAATAGGTAGTTATTCCAAACGATCATTTGCAGTGAAGCAGTAGAGTGAAAATCATAAAATAAGTATTAAAAATTTCAGTTTAAAATTTTTTGAATTTGAAGGCTTAAACATTTTATATTATTTATTTTCATGCGCTTCCAATACATTCTTTTAAGTTTTTTAAAGAGATCTATAAGTGTCGATTAAATTTCTATTATCAAACAACATAAGTAAATTTCTTCTTTTTTCAATTCGGCCTCGGCCATGTTTATTTCTAAGGACTCCGTTCTTTAAATGGAAATTACAGAAAAATGTTCGAGAATTTCTTTAAATAGAATTGACAGAAAATTTCTCGAGAATAAATATTTAGTACCTGATAGTATCTTCTTAGAACCTGATTCAAACCAATCTCAAACATCTCTATTTATAGCTTAGGAGATATGGTTTCTAAAAGCGATTTGATAATAAAAATTTGATTTAAAAATTTATATATTTTCTTTAATATTCCATTTTCAGTAACACCAGAAACATAAAAATTAACAAAAAATTAAGTTTGTTACCGTTTTCAATTAATTAAAAAAAGTTCTGCATATTGCTTTACCTTAAACACGTAGGACCTATCTTTGGATGCCAAATCAAAGCCTTTAATCAGATACAGTTTCAAGTTCATGCTTTTTTCAAGTCAAGTAATTTTATCTTGATTTTTGAAGTAGTAATAGCTTAAATGTGCTTCCTTGTTTTCTTTTAAATTAGAAAGTAAAAAAGTTATGCAGCTTTTCGAAGTCAGATTTGGCGGTCGTTTGGATGCGAGGAGTGGAAATTGGCGTGAATGCTATGTACATAGAATTGTAGATGCACCGGTGCACCCTCATGTAAAGAAAGCTATACTACTCAGGTTTACGAAAATAGTTCTATCGTCTCAATTTTCACATAATATTGTATGTATAACTAACGAAAAAAATTTACAATGAGTCGACTTTTCAAAAAAAATTTATTATAAGCCTATTTATAGAATTAGTTCAGAAACTTCAAGTTAATTTCAGAGCAATTGAATTTATTCGAAGAATAAATCACATTTTACATCAACCTGACTAATCCAAAACTTTTATCATATCCAATCTTTAAGCTCATCATTGAGATAAAAAGCCTTTTATGCGAAAAGTATTTAATTAGTGAACAATCCGTAGGCGGCTTAATATGTAGACGTTAAATCGCATGCGATTTTTTACAAACCAATGTTGTACTTCAGAAAAACTAAAATTAACTTATTTGACGTATTTTTTATCAAAAAATGTTCTTTCACTTACTATAGCTAAGATATCAAGCTACCTAAAACACATTTTTCTAGTATTCACGATTGCACATTTTTCATTTGAATTCACTTTTTATTTTAGGTGCGCCAAAGTGCCCACATCTCCCCTAAAATGGGAAAAAAGACAAGAAATGTTTCTGAAATTCATCTGAAATTTCAGTGGTCAGTTTGACTGAAGGTGAAACATGCGCAATTTCAAAATCATAATAATATATGGAAAAAAGTTGTAAATGCGCTATTATGTAATACAAAAAGCAGTTGAGAAGATTACTGATTCCTAAAAAAACATCACATTTCTCATTGTGCCAACAGAAAAATTTTAGACATAACCTATACTTATTCTAAGACGGATGGACAAGAAATACTTTTGCACTTATAGAAAGTTATAATAATGCATAAGAAAATTTCTATAGTAGATATTTATTTGAATAAAGTAAATTAAATATTACTATTGCAGTTGTCATTGACACAACAAAATCATGATTAGGTGCGGCCTCAGAAAGACCCTTCTACTCTTTCATAAGTTTTTTGATTACATATCTTCGATTTTACAGTAGAAATCACTGATTTACATGATTTTCTACGTAAAGTCCATAAGACACAATGCGTTTTCCTCCTGATGCATCAAAATCTCTGAAGAAAACTGCATTTATATCAACTTATTACAAAGAAACAAGAAAAGTCAATTTTCAAACTGTTCAAGTTTTAAATAAGTTTATTTTAGTTTTATTATTTTTTATTCCAAGTTCATTTTTTAAGTTTCCAACTTAACTGTTAAAGTTTTTTGTCAATCTATAAAATAAAACAAAATTTAAAGATAAAGGACTTATTCAAATTAATGGAAGTGCAGAAACGTCAATGTGAATGGATGGCCAGAATAAATCCAACGTTAATCATTATTATAGATCTTATGTATTTATTATACAAAATATTCGATCGGATATTAGTTGTGTAATAAAATCCTGACCAACCCTATGGATAACTATACAGTATAATACAATATGGCTATACTATTTATGAAATGCGGAAATGATTTCCTCTTGCTGCCACTTTGTATAAACGAAGAGATAATCAGGTCGATAAGAAATCGACTCGCGAACTCGGGACGTATTATCATATTTCGCAGGATCAGAACGCTTTTGATATTTGAGGGAGACTCGTGACTTACGAAGATCTTACGTGCGAGGATCGTGGGATACAACTTCGAATGCCAGGGAGGTCGAGGTGTCTTTAGTAATCCTCAGGGACCAAGAAAGATCGTGAGTGGGTGTTCCTCGCTCGACAGGGTGCATAACGAATAACGAATAACGAATAACAAGAGGCGTTCACCAATTCACCTTAGAGGATATCTTTCAAAAAAAGGATCATGTTCTATAAGTATCTTGCAGCACCTTACACTTCATCTGTCGAAGTAAAAAAATCTACTATATTAATAGAATTAATAGACATTAAAGACATTGAAGCCTACCTTTGTGGTCGGCACCATAAATGGTTCACTCATTAACAGTGATTAATCAACCTATAATTTCTATGTACTATACATCTATCTTTCCTTTCTTTCTTGGGAAGCTAATTCATTTTAAGTACCGCAGGCTGCAAGCTAAAGGATTCAGTTTCGAGTGAAGGATTTCGGACCCATTGTATCTGGGACAAGATAAATAATGTTCTCCTTGATACACTTGTATTCTCTTTATCTCGTGAGCTAAGGTTCATTGGTTTATAATTTTATTACCGTGATTTCGCAAGTTCTGCTAAATGGATTCATTGTTTTTCTCAGTATATCAGAAGATCAGAGTATCTCAGGAATAATGTGCAATAATAAAGGAAATTTTATTCCACATTTTTAGAATGAGTAATATTTGATGTCTATGATGGTCTAGATTTGAAAACAAAGAAACATTTTCACACTTTTTTTATGAAAAAGCCCCGTTTCTTTTTTTATAAACATAAAAACTTTGAAAAAATTAGGTTTTTTTCTGACATAGAGATTTTTGGGAAGGATAATAGTCGCATTTATCAAGAGAACATTTTCTAAAGGGAAATTAATTTACTTGACGAGAAAGATCATTGAGAAAGGGTTAATATCTGTACCTTCGAACAACCAGTCATTTACCTTTAACTAAGTTGCTGAGGTTACATGCAAATAATGAACTTTAAAAACTAAACCTTCATCAGCGAAAATGCTATCACTTCTTACACAAAATGAAAATATAGTGTTTGACAACATAATTGTATAAAATGTTTTATTTTTATAAGCCTTTATTTTAAAAGAAAATTTGTACAAACAGTTTTTTATTGATCACCCTTAGTCTTTTTAATAAATAAAAATAAAACAAATAACCAATTGTCCGTGGTTTTTTTTTTTCAACAAGACATTTCTTTTCAATTTCCTAAATTGTCAGGGAATGGTGGATAAAAAGTTTTTTTTTTCACAGAGATGAAATAATCTACGTTTTTTATACAAGAACCTTCAAAGCCGTTCAAAACAAGATATAAATGTGTTCAAGATATAAACATGTTTGAAACATATTTAAAATAGACTTTACGTGAGTTTAATCAAATTCCAACCTAGTTTGAATAGATTTGAAACACGCTACTGTTTCCACACCTGTTTTAAACTGTTTTGTATCAAGCTGAACTATGTTTATCAAAAGGGGATATAAATGGGTTTGGATCACATTTAGATCAGGTTAAATGATATTTGAAACTGGTTTGAAACAGGGTTGAGCCGAATTTAAACAGTTCCTAACCTAGGCTAAAAAAATATTTGAAACTGGTTTGGAACATTGTTTAACCAGATTTCAACTTATTTGAAAGTGGCTTAGAATTGATTTTGAACTGATGTACAACTTTTTGACGTATGTTTGAAAGAATCACCTTCTCTTCAAATCTATGGTTAATTGAAAAGAGCTTGTGTCTAGATAATGGAAAAAAAGTTTTTTAAAGAAGAGACTACATTTTTACTAACATGAAAGAGAATTTAACGGGCGAATAATAGAATGTTATGCAGCAACGGGGAGAAGTTGGACTTTTTACGCCAAGTGTAAAATGTAAAGCCCGTTTACTGCCTATGTTAAATTTTCATTGGAGGATTTTTGGACATTTTCAGACGCTATAATTACTGGAAATTCACAGAATTAAAAAAAATGATGTAATATTTGGATACCTTAAATTTTTGGAAATTCACGGAAGTTTAAGGATTTCATGATAATTTACGTACATTTGAAGTATCCAAAAAAATTCGATAATTTATATCTCATAGCCTCCAGTTGATCAAATCTGTCCCATGTGTTGTTGTCTTGTCCTATGTATTGTGAAAAGGAATGAGTTTCAACTCGTTGGATTTTGTATACTATTCTTAAAACCATTTTTTTTATCAACATTGTTTTATAACATTTAGACTATTCTATTAGTTTCAATATTTATATATTTATGACTTTTTAAATTATTTATTGTCAAAATTAATTAAATATCGTGACCCAATTATTGGAAAAGTGTACTTAAGATCTGTCGGCTATGATTGGCAGTACTAGATTGAGTTAATCGGCAAGTTGTGAGAAGGCTTTCTTGAACGTGTCCGCGTTCTTGCCGTGACGTAAACTTCTACATAAAATGTGACCATAGTCGTCGGATCAATATTATCGTTTTGCGCAATCACGGCGAAAAAAATTGACCGGCTTCAATTGTCAGGAGGGTTTCGAACTATATCGGTGCTTTTAATGTGAAAAAAAATTAATTAAAAAAAAGTGGGACAAGAAGAAAGGAATCGAGGAAAGAACGACATTGTTATTGAAACAGACCGATTATATCGAGCGCAAATACTGTTTTCATCTAGACCCGTAACTGGCTGATTTTCGTAACGTCTGGACTACGATTAACGTAACCGTAACTCACTTTTGATTCTGGCTCAAGGCGACGTATTTCCTCGCTTCGAAAAATTCTTATTAAAACTGACAACGTATCAATCCATAATTGATACCGGAATCAAGAGTCTGATAACGATTCGCTTTTAATTGTCTGATTGCATCAGATTTCTTACCGGTTTTTGGTTATGATATGGCTAGCAATGTCTTTCAAAGAATTTAAGATATAGATTAACTTTACTTTCACAAATTAGCAATTCTAACTCTTTCCGGAAGCTCCAGAACTAATACAAATTTATCTCAATTAAAAAAAAATTGGTGAGGGTAAAAACTGACAAGAAAATGTCTGGGAACCAGTAAATTGAATGGATGGGAAAAAGTATTTTTTTTTAAATCAATATCAATTTGAAACAAAAATTTTCATTTGTTTATTTAAGAAAAAAGCTTCTTTTGAATGTTACTTTTTTTCAATTGAAAAGATATTTATAATTGTCAAGCATTTTTCTGTTTAAAAAATTGGGCTCCCGGTTTTTGGTTATTTGTAAGAGGTAAAAATTTATTTAAGGGATATTTTCACTTCAATTGTGGTACTTCCCAATACTATTTGAATTCTTTTTCAAGTTCAATTTGAAACACAGTTAAATTTCAGGAAATCCCGTTTTAACATACTTAAATCCCATGAAACTATGTTCCATACCAATTCTAAACATGTCCAAAGTCCACAAAGCCTTGTACCAAAACAGTTTCAAATATATTTTTAGAATCAGTTTAAAATGTATCCAAATTTATTTCAAACATGATATAATCCTGTTTCGAATCTGTTCAAAACACGTAAAACCCAATGATAAACTAATGCAAACTAGATTTAAACCTGTATGTTTTAAAACAGATTCAAAACTAGTTAAATCTTGTTTCAATCAATCTCAATCCTGCTTAAACTCGCTTAAACCTGTTTCAAACGATTTAAAAACAGTTTCGAAATTATTTGATTTGGGCTATTTTATTTTTACGGATGGAACACTATTTCATCCATATACGCTTATAATGTTAGGATTAACAAGGATTTCTTTTGTTGAAAAAGTTTATGATCTGAGGAATTGGATATATGCTTGAACAATTTTCAAAACCAGAAATTATTCATTAGACTCTCTAATTTATTTACAGTTTGTTTAAATACTTATAGACAAAAAAGTAACATTTCAAATGAATACGAAGAATTCCGTCCTCGAGAGGATTTCACAATGGCATCCTCGAGGATATTGAGCACAATAAACGAAGTCGGTGCCAAGATTATGTGGCATCTTGAATGGTGCATAAATTGTAAGTAGATGCGATTGTCTAGCACTTCTGAAGGCAGGTACATACATTATACTGAGACGGTTACCTCAATTAGTCTATTGCCCCAGTCTGACGTAGCTTCTGGACCCGCATCTTTCTCAGAGTCTCAGTCTCGTTTTCTCTACTTACGTAGAAGGTGGAACCTGGAACACCTACTTATCTCTCTAACCGACACAGATTCTCTATTTTCATGTCTATATAATGCAAACCTATTATATAGCATTATCGAACTATAAACACTGCAGATCTTCAATGCAAATTCAACGTTTTTCTAGATTCTTCTTCAGATAAGCGGAAATAATAATAATAGGCTCTTTAAATCCCATTTTATTGCATGTCTAGCACAGCAATATATGAATCGAAAAACCTATGTAAAAATTGTAACTAGAAGTGCAACCTCGAGACGTTCTCAAACTTTATGATGTCTGTCTTCAAACTATAGAGAGAAAAAATTAGCCAAGGTAGGTGGCATGCACCTACAAAAAATGGTTTCGTAGAATATTTCCATGTATTATCTAAAATATTTACATTTTATGTTTTTTATTAAAATTATTAATATTCGAAGCCACATGTCCCAAAAACATAAGGCCTAAAAAACAGGTCCCAGGAGCTAAGTTTCAAACCGTAATCTGAAACCACATGTTCTAAACTGCAAAGTCACAAATAAAAAGACCCAAAAACGTACCAATAGACCAATAGGAATAAATCGTTTTATAGGCTTGAAAGAAAAAAACTAAATTTCTTTCTCTTATGCTTTATTTGGAAACATGACGAAAATTGTTTACCTTCTAAATCTAAATCTAATTCAGTAAATTGAGAGAAAACCGGTCGCGAACCCGCTAAACTCAACGATGGGAATGGAAAGACACCGAAGGCTACGCAGTCCGGGTGTGCCAATCTCTGGTCTAACCTTTATACTTAATACTTAATACTTAACTGTCTTCGTCAATAGTGACCAGAGTGTGGGAGGTGCACATGGACTCGGCCAGATTGTCGGATACACACGTAATTACTGTATGTGTAAGAATAATAAGAGTGTGCGCCTGCATTGTAACGCCACCGATAGGGAGTCAGGCATTAATGCAAACCAGTATTTAAATCACGTCTCGGGTTACACGTGACATTTTGTAATTGAAGGCTAGATTGCGTACTTTTTTGCTCTATCCTTACACCTCCGAACATCCTGATACTGTTAAGTTCCTGATAGCTTCTAATTAATTATAATTTACCATTTTCTTACTTATTATTTTATGATAGATTTATAATTTTTCGGCAAATTTAGTCAACTTACTCTTTTAAAGTGAACCAGTGAAATTGTCACTGGTTGAATCAGTATTTTGAATTATCACTGGTGAACCAGTGATTTTTGCACTCTGACTGGACGAACCAGTTAGTGATTCAACTAAAATAGCGCTACTGATTCTACTAGTGACGCTAAATGATAGATTGAACCAGTGATATAGCGCTCCACGCGGGCAAGACGTGAACCTCCAGTCGTCTGATACGCGCGCGTCGCCGGTCAGGTCTTGGCATTTCTCGATTGAAAACGAACCTTATTGTGTACTAGTGTTTGATAAATGATAAGTGCCATACCTAAACATCTGACAGATGACAAGGCGTACGACCAGATGACTGCTGGTACTGAGAAACCAGTGAACCTCACTGATTAAGCCAGTGCCAGTACTCCACTGAATGAACCAGTGCATTCTCACTGATTGTCAGTGACACTCTTCTGGCTATTTCAACCAGTGGGATTTCACTGAAAATCAGTGAGATTTCACTGGTTCATTTTAGGAGAGTACTATGTCCTAAGTTTACATGTCTTCAAGACATCCTTAGGTCGTCCAGAAGATTACTCATACCCGAAAATGTCCTCAGGTCATCCTGTGGAGACGACTCATGTCCTAATGACGTCCTGAAGTCGTCACGATGACTTGTCATAAAGACGTTCTTAGGTCGTCTCGTAGAGTACTATTGTCATTGGAAGTATTTATAATGTCTCATGACCTGATTTGGAATATTAACTGAAAGTTATAATATCCTATGAAATATTCACATCTGATAAACGTTTTAGGAAGTTCTAATTGCGTCTTTGAATCATCATTAAGAAGCTCTTTGGTCGTTTGTAAGTCGAATACCTTGGTCGTCTTTAGGACGTGAAATGAGTGTACAATTTATGTACGGGGGGAAAATATTGCCGTTTACCCAGTGGAAAAAAAATAAAAAAGATCTTACTAGAAGGATCTAAAAACCTTTTCTGTACATAAATGTTGAAAAACATAATTGAAAAGTTCCATATTAGGTGGAATCACATATTTAGAAGGCCTATAGAACATTGAGAAAAAAAATATATATAATAATAACTATATACTATATATACTATATATAATAATAATAATAATAATAATAATATAATAAATATATATAATATATATAATAATATATATAATAATAAATATATAATAACGTCTTTTTATAAAAAGACGTTATTAAAATATTCTAAAAACGTCCCAACCTACGGGGCACAAATTTCAAGAAAATTCATAAGAAGGTAACGTTCTAAAAACGTGCATTATAAAAATTACATTCTAAAACGTATTTTGGATAGGAATTTTTTATAGATCTTCGGAATAGGGCGTTTTTAGGGCGTTCTAATGACACATTCGATCTCAACGCCCGAGAAACGTTTTCACGGCATAATAAAAATGACTTTAAATTTTGTGCGTACTGGGAATGTCTTGCTTTTTTAATGTCCTTTAAATGTCCAATTTCTTAAATATATCTATAAAACACTGGAACGTTCTCAGAACATTAATGAATTTGACATTGGACATTTGTAGAATACTCTAATTACCAAACATATTGTAAATGTCCTCATGGCAGATTAATATTTCCATTATTATTCAAAATAATTGAAAGATTCTCAATACTCAAAAGAAAGACTCAATACATAAAAAAGATACTTCTGAGGGACTTCGTAGTTCACACCGTATCCTAAAAAAATATAAATTTTTCCCTATATATGATAATTAAGGAGAATGTTTTCTATCTTTTTTTCATAGATACGGTGTGAAGGCCAAATTTTCTTATAAATATCTTCCATTTCATAAATTGAGCTTCGATTTCAAATCTTATGTTGTTTATCAATAATTTTCATCCGGCCAAAATCAATTAAAATTTTGCTGTCAACTGTAAATCATTCTTATTATACAAAATATCTATATTTCTCAATTGGACATGTTCTTCTAGATAAAAATAATAATTGTTTCTTTAAATTTTGACCGAGAAATAAAATACCCGACTTTCTTTATAAGTCAACATTTACCATAACAAAGTTACTATAACATGTTCTTACTACCTAGCTAAATTGTAATCTGGAATCTACAACATTTACTCAAGCAATCAGATTTATGATTGTTATAAATAATAAATAATAATGGTAGCTTAATCGAGAAATGAGTGAATAGAATGTTGAATTTTACAATTTTTGATAGGAATTTGTCTAAACTTAATTAAAACAATACTTGCAAAAGTAAGAATCACGATTCTTAAAAAAAAAGGGAGTCTAGATTTCACTCGTAACTTTTTCGATAATATCGATGATTCAATAATTTGTGTACGTTCATAAGAAAAGGGACCTTATGGCCGTTTCTATTTCAAAAGGCACTCGAGTTTTTCTAATAAGTCAGAGTTAAAATTATCATTTGCGGGTTTCATTTGGGATAACACTATAGGACCTGACTTACGCTGAATCTATTGACATTGTTCTCATGTCCTGCATGCAACCGGGAGCCATAACTTTAAATGCGATTTCCTCAAAAAGCGGCTTTTCGAAGCTCTAATTTAAAAAAATGTTCCGGTGACTCGTTTTTGAACCTTGATGATTCATTCTTGGGTTTTACATGCTGGGAATTAACACACCTATATGTCTCTAATATGCGTAACTCCATATACCGACTATAAGGGCCCCTTTCATTTGGACGTACACTCGTACAGTGTACAAATTTTAACATTACAATTCCATGCATCTAGTTAGAAACTTAAAAACAAAGATATATTTTGAATAACAATTGAATTTTCATGAGAAGAACAAAATATATATCGAGTGAAATGAAGTAAATTGTCATGCCAGTAGAAGGAAAGTTACCTTTCTTTTGAATTTTATATATTTCAATTGAAAGTAAATTAATACATTCAAAAATATTATGTTTCTGGTGAGACCAGAAGCTTATGTATGAATTGCATAATTTCAGATCACGATTTCATCAAAGAAGTTTTTACCTATTTAAATTTGTTTACGTTATTTTTTACAATTTTTTACTCTTTTCTGCAATTTGTGTATCATCTTTAGAATTTCTACTTATTCTTAACCACTGTTCATATTCTTCAAAAAATCATCTTAATAAGACGAAAAGTTAAATATTCAGTAAAATAACATGCTTCTTTATAAAAATCTATGCAGTTTGAAAAAACTTGAAAAATTGTATGTAATTTTGCAAAATGTAACTTTGTATTAGTTTATATGTTAATGATAAGGGAAATCAAAGGAACCTTTATAGATGGCGCCACGTTCTATGGGATTTCACTATATAAAATTAGAACTGCAAAAGAAAGGAACCTCCCGTTTTTATTGTAATGTTACGATGCGAAAAAAAACGGGTTTCATGAATACTGCATGTCGATTAAGAAACATATACTGATTCACGAAAATTGAAAGTTGGGGATTGTGAAAGGAGAAGGAGGGGTAAGGGAGGATCTCGTGTGGATGAAAATTGTTTTTTAATAAGAAAAAACAATCTTTCCAATAATTCTATGTAAATATGGGGGGAATGAACTTTTTTAGGAAAAAGGACATTTCTTATTCATTGTTCCCACAAACTAATAGTATATTATGTATCGAGGGCGTAATAAAGGCTATACTTTTTTCCGAAAGTGGCTGACTGAAAATATCATTATGCCCTCTACAGCAAGCATCATGATTTTTACAGCCCGTTCAAGAAGTGCGTATGCGCCACGCCATCATCAAAGCTCTGAAATCGGTCACTTTTCGCTTGCTCTACAGGCATGTGAGGGCCAATTTTCAGAGGCGCATTTAAAAGAAAATTTTTTTTCATATAATAAAAAGAACTTTATTTAAAAAAATTAAAATTTCATGATAATATCAAGTAAAACAATTTTTCGTTAATAGCATATTATCCTTTAAGGGGGAGTACAAGGAGTTTATTGACCAGAGTATGTTTTCAGTCCCTCTCCCATATGATTCATATGCTATTTTATATAACAAATTCATGGATATGGCCGTATTTTTTATGCCTGTAGAACCGTCCTTAAGTGCCATTTTTTAAGCTTATATGTATGTAATGACCATGTATAACTATGCCGTCAAAATCATTACGCCATAAATACATAATGGCTTTTTTATTCCTATATGAGCTATATACCTATAGATATATGAACCTTAGGTTCGTTCCACAGGCATGAGTAACGGCCGTATTCATGCATATGTTATATAAAATATTGTTAATTGTTAAGGTGAGCTCAGTAAAAATTTCGTGCGTTTATAAAAACTTACATATGGTAAGAAACACCTTATAGTTGAATTATTACATTAATTTGTCCTCATAAGCGATAAAAATGTACACAGAGTAACACTTTCGACAAGTATCTGTAACATAATCACATAAAATTGCTAGAATTACGACAAAGTATTTCACATCCTGCACGAAATATAAAAATCTTACAAAATCCTCTGATGATGACATTACCTCCTCTTGCCCTGACAGTGCTCTCTAAACCACTTACTTCAATAACAATTACACCGTTTCATCGCGTGAAAATTGCATAAATAATAACCGTTTACGCGTCGATATTGCAAAACCGAAACCGGTAAAAGTTCCTCACTTCTCTTCCCATTCGCGACTTAAATGCACACAAACTGGGTATCAACGAGCCGTAATTTGTGCGTTACAAGGATACAACACTGAGATTCCCTTGCGCAAACATCGTCTCGCAAATGCAATAACGTCTGGACTCATAATCGGCCTCTTTGCTTATTATAATTTCACTTTTTTTAGCTGATGCGACGCACGTGCCCACTCAGTTAATTAGCAATGTGAAATTCCGTAAAACTCGGCGAGATGAACCCCGATGAAAAAATTATGGGGAATGCCGGTATTCGCGCAGGAGGATATCATGCCGGGAAGGTGAGGGTGAAGGTAAACTTCAAAGGTAAACGTTAAACACGTTCAAGCTGGTTTCACGGAATTCACAAAGGTTTACCAACCGAGACCCAACACCGCGCCTCGTAACTCAAACGAACGCAAACCACGCAGGGCGGACTTATCTTTGTTTATTTTCGATCGATTGCTTTTATTCGCAACCCCCTGACACGATCTCATCCGTCCTTTTTCCAAACATAGATTTATTTATTATTATTTATTCATTATTTTTTTTATCAATTTATCGATTTATCAATTGTGATATTCAGCTGCGAGGAAATGCGTAATACAGTTTATTTTTCATATAAGGTTATCCTTCCCCCTAGAAACATGTAATTGCGATAAAATGAACTACTTTTTCCGTCAACTTGAAATCTCTGGGAACATTTTTCTCCTTTACAATAACCACTCTACTTCGTACTTTACTGAAATCCTTCCAGTTTCGACAACAACACTAATTCTTTAAAAATTTCTTTTCCTTCCTCTTTACGTCTAAGATTTTCAAAATGCTGCCTCTTACTACTAACCTGTTATTTTTAACAAAATAACAGTGGAACAGGAAGCATACAAATTTTGGAAAAGTAAAAATTACACCGCATAAAAAAACATAACTATATTCCTACGCGTAAATAATGAGGAATTGATTTTTGAAACTTGGTACTAGCTTGTTAACCTTCCGGACATTTTATAAAATAAAAATAATGCATGAAATTGGAACACGCATGCAGTTGACATATTTCCTTCAAAAATCAAATGGGTTTCTAAACGATTATAGACAAGGTAATGATCATATAAGGTATACTATAAAATGTCAGTTATTATATATGACACTATAAAATAATGACCATTATTCTCGTCTCTCCCAGCCAGTTAAGTATTATTCAACATTATGACAAGTCAATACCCTGCTGTTTGATTTTACAAAATAAATACTCATTACAATGTACTAGAAAAAAGAAAAGAGCAATACGTGTACCCGTATTACGTGTTTTTAGGTTTCTATAGTGGGCGACGCACTACTTCTTTTCCATATTAAGTCAAGCATTATTTAGAACCGGAAGTAATAAGGAATTCGCTCGCTCCTTTACTGGCTTTCCCTGGTCGAACGTTACCATGAGAGCTGGCTATAAAGGCACTTGCAGAGAATAATTTACTTTCTTACAAAGATTTTGTCCACTTAGACAAAAAAATTCACACTAACAGATATCACTTAATCATAAACTCTGATATGTGCTTTGGAAAAAATCGTCAAGATATGCTAATTTCACCTAAAGTTGAAATAATTCATTGAGATAATAATTCATAAAATAAGAAGAGATCATTAGCTTCTTGGAAGTAAATGTAAGAAATGTAATTAGAATTTCTCAAATAACGTCCTATGTCAGATCAAGTGGCGTTCTAAAATCGTCTAATGTCTTAAAAAAGTTCTAAAAACGTCTTCGGGACATTTCACATTTTTAGAACGTCAGTTAGCCCTGAATAAAACGTGTTTGGGGTGGTACAATAACATTTTGTTTCAAAATTTGGCACCTTGGGATTAAGTGTGAACATCTTTGTAAGAGTAATTTTCTTTCCTTATTATTCAACAGAAAATTAAAGAACGTAAGATGCGGAAAAGGTAGGTTTAATTTATTGAGGTGAATTCATTCAAATGCAGACATGAGGAAATAAAAAAAGATTTGGATGCATCTATAAATAAAAACATGTTTTGAAATCCTTGAAGTTATACACACTTGAAGCTAGTCCCTGTTATTTTCTCGGTTCGTTAAATTATTATTTTTTTCCTGAAAAATTGTTTAATTTTAGTATATTCAGAGTTATATTACAATAAAGATATATTTTAAACTATATGGTATAAAACATAGGTTGTTATTGACTTCAATGTCACTGCATTTGCATTTAAAAATATCCTTTTGTTTCAAGAAGATTGTTTACAGACTAGGTTAATTATGTACAGTTGAGTACCATTAAGAATGAAATAACGCATCATCAATGATTCAACATATCATATAGCTCAAGAACAATGACATCAGTCTTTATAACATAACATCGGCAATGCCTACACAAAAATGTAATATGCATTCAATATTTGCTTTCGAAGTAAGGAATATATTGTATATTTATGATTATTTAAGAGAAATATTAGCTTCATATGTGATGTTCATAATTTATTAGCAGTCTTATCATTCTCATCTTTCTTCGCGAACAATTCAGTCTTCACAGATTATTTTTAAAGTAATCATAATAATGTAATATTATAGGATAGAAAAATGGGGTCCTTATGATCTCACATGTGGCCAGTCTCTCTGCGGCAAGTCACATCTGCGGCATGTCACAAATGCGGCATCTCTATACCTAGGGGCATCTCTCACCAGTGCAAAGGGATTCGACAATATTATTTCTGTGATCAGTCACAGGGTTGCCTTCTCGCCCCCCACGAGACGTTGGCAAAGGAGTAGAGGTTTGACCAACATTATTTCTTTGGCCAGTCACAGGGGTGCAGTGAGTGATGCCGCAAAAATGTCAATTTTACTATGAGAAATGCCACGCGGGAGAGAAGCCGCTAGATAGTGATGCCGCAGGTGGAACTTGCCGCAGAGACTTGCTGCACATGAGATGATATGTCCCCGAAAAATAAATCCACATGCAAACTGACTTTCCTGCCTATTAGCATTATATATTTTAATTTTTTAAAGAGCATGCATGTAAGACCCTTGTTTGCCCACCGTTTACTATAAAGATATTGAAAATGACCTATTCTTCACGTGCGCGGAGGCAATTAACACAATCCTGAACATCAGTGAGTAAAATGCTTTCACAGGTGAGCAAAATGCGGTTTGACTACTAGTGCCATCTAGCGTCACAAAAACTATGTTAACATGGTGTTGGGTCAGTAAGGTTATGTTCGATGTCTGTAAATGGTGGGCAATCTTAGGTCTTGCACTGCAATTTGTAATGAAAAATATTGTTCAATACACGAGACCATACGGGCGGGTGCTCACTGCTCACAGCTCATGTGAAAGCACAGTCTCACCCTTCGATTCAGCTTCACCACGCCTTCGATCGCTTGATTTTCCTTTTGTATCGAAATATACTAATAATAAACTTCCTAATTTTTTATTTGACATTTATGTTTAAACAAAACAGTTATAGTTTTCTAATAAAATATGTATATTTCTTTAAAAAGTTTCACCGCAGCAACCGTTTTTAGGATTTTTTATTTAAGTGTTTTTAAAGTTTGCTTCCAATCTACGGCAATGGTGAATAACTGAAAGAATTTTCACGACTGATAATAACAACATGAACAGCGGTTATGAACAATCACTAGCAACCTAAATTGAGACCTTAGCTTCGGACAACACAACCTACAGTAATGGTCATTAACAAACTTAGCAATGCTGAATAACCCCTAGCAACGGTTAATGTGCGTCAGTCAATAACAGCTACTATTAAAAGAAAGATACCAACCTAACCTTCAGTCGAATGGAATCTTCAACAACGGTATGTAATATTATTAAAAAATATCATAAGAAACCCATTAGTCATAGTAACAGCATTATCAACGTGAATAACACGATTAGAAACTATCAGAAACATTTGAGCAACATTTAATTACATCCCCTAGAAACTCTCCATAAGAACCTTGATCAACGTTCGATAAAATAATTAGCAACAGTCATAAAAGGCCATAACATTCTTCAAAGGCCTATAACAATCCCAAGCAACAACCTAGCGATTTTTATTATTGAATTGATAAGGAGTTGTAATTGTGCATTGCTACTTTTGTTATTAGCAGCTCTTAAGATTGTTATTTTATTTTGCTGGAGGGGGTGTTATTGACTGTTATTGAGAGTTTTATTTGACCGATGCTAAGATTGTAATTTTCCGTTGCTAGTGATGTTATCTACAGTTGTCACGGTTGTTATTTTCCGTCGTTGAGGATTATTGTTGGCTGTTACTCTAGGGACTAAATTTTCTATATTATAAAATAGAATACATATTTGTTCTTCTCTATTATCAATATAGTTATTTAAAAAGTTACTTTTTTTATTGACGTGATATTTTGAAGACATTCTATTCTTTCGATTAACATCTAAGAAGAATACTTCCTTTCAAATGGCATATAATTGTTTACAAACGTTTGTCAAAAAAAGTTATTCAATGCAAAACTTTATGAATGTTAGATTATAATGAACATAAATTATCATAGCACTAACCTGAATTGCATTCGATCAACAATACAACTTTTACTCACACCGTAGCTCCAAATAAATCTATTTTAAAAAATGGACTCACCTGGAACAAAAAACAGACACACAGTTATAAAAAGACGTAATAATTCTTAAATTCCTGTTAAAACTTTGGAATGTATAAAATTATTATAAATCATTATTTCAGATTCACTAAGTTATCGTTGCTTGAACAATCCTTCATTTAAATTTTGCCGGAGAACATTAGCTCACGTGCTTTAGGAATTTCAGGCTAGAACTTTAGCTAGAAAATCTACAAGACGCATGTGCTTCATTAATGAACTGACTTTCCTTCTCTTGGTCGTAATATTTTCATTTTTATCAACATTTAATTATGTTAAATTGGCTTACAAAGTCTACTATAATTCTTATGCATTCATATTCATTTGAAAGATTGTATATATACAACTTATGTATTGCAGTACAAGTATTATAAACAAGAAATACCAAATCCTACTCAAAAGTTTACTATCGCTATTCAATGTTGACACCAAGTGCTATTAAATTACACTCCATATGGTTATGATCTCATTATTCTTTCAAAACATGTCCATTTTTACAATTTCCTAAGATCATTTTTCCCAATGTTTTTCCTAAATATCCCCTTCATAGAATTCTTTACCGATCGATTCCCATGATCTATGCACCCAAGCGCAAAATTTCATTTACAACACTCTTGGCGTCCTGTTTCCACAATTTGTAGTCTTATCCCACAAATTGTAATCGGTTTCGTCAGCACCAACACAACGGAGAGAAAGAGAGGCGTGGGTACGTAATTGCAATTGTGATAGTAATTGTAATTTCTCAAGTGGTCGGTTCCATGACTCAGTGAAATGTATCGGAAGGCAAGGTTACGCATTAAAACTGAAAGGGATGCAGTTGTCCGAGTAATTGGGCTGGTTCACACGCCTTTGATATAGTCACTATAAAAATTCTGACCTTACTTTCAATCCCAAGGTAAACTCCTTTTGCAATAATTCGACCCAAAAACAAGGATTATGTGACGAAATCCATTGATACATTAATGCATTGCCAGTGGCCACACCCATCTTATGCAGTTGCTCTTGGAATTGACAGAAAAGTGTTAATTTCACGTTTGCACCAACTCATGCTTCAACTCACCGTATGTAATGTATAATTATTTTACTTGTTTCACTTTTTTTTCAGAGAGGCATGCTGTGTGACATTCTTTCGGGCTATATACTTTAATGTCATTTATTATACTTTATTGTAAAAATCGATATTCATCCGCGTTCAATAATGTGAAAAGTTCATTGTTTTTCAATTTGTAACTACTCGTACAATGTTATAACATTTCGCAGAAAAGATGAAGTTGCCTTTTGTAAAAAAGCTTCTTCTTGAAAATGACATGTAAAGTACAGTACAGTAATTTTTTTGTATATGTCAATTATAAGAAACATTAGTTTGAAAAAATAAAAATAACACATTGACAGAAAAAAATATGAACTTTGTCAAGGAAATTACGCATTGGCATAAAAAAACAAGATTTTTTTCATAAAGGAATGTTTGTTACTATAGTTATTGAGAACTAAAAGTTTAGAGTAACCTTCTTTAAAAGGTATCAAATGAAAAACTAATTAAATTTATTCTATCTAAATGCCGCGTATGGAATAAATACTTTATAACGTAAATTTGATAGAAGAAAGTAAACAAATTTCACGTTGATGGTAAAATAATACGTTTTTTAGCATAATGTGCGTACAGCAATTTTTCTTTTCAGTAGTTCACAAATTTTCCATGCAATTGCTCCTCTTTTCTAAATTTTTACACCTACTTTATTAGTTTTCATAGATAAAATTAGCAATAAAACTGCGTTGCGTGTTAAGTAGAGGAATCTCATTTCTTAAATAAAAATAACATTTCAGTTAAGAAAGAAATATGCTGCTTTATAAAAATTTTGTTAATTTAATATCAATCAGATATTTTTGAAAATCAAATCATGCTAGCACAGAACCAAGACATTTTCTTTAATAGAAAATAATCGTAATCTGGAGGAAAATATATGTTTGAAAAAGAATTGCATATCAACAGCGCAAGAGATTACATTTTTCAAATGTGATGAATGCAAAAGGAAAGAGTAAAATTATATGCATTTCCATAAAAATATGATCATTTATGTTTATACATATCAATTATTTGAATTGATGAAAATGATGTAATTTACGAAAAAAAAACATATACATTAATGATAATGAAAATAAATATTATTGTCTTAATTAAAAATCGTTAAAAAATTATGTCAATAAACAAGGCAGTGTCTGGTTATTGGCGCGCACTCTACTTCGGTTTCACTCTCACTTTGGCAGTGTGCTCTTGTATTTCATTTTGCGCTAAAGTGAAATGAAACTTGAGGCTGGCTAGGCCACATTATAAAAGAAAATTTCCGTGCGTTCGTTACGCGTTCGTACTATTACGAAAACTTTCATGTAGGAAGGTCGAACGTTAAATTTTCTTGAAATTGGAGCGAATCGCAATCCACCTTTTACAACCTTCGCTTATGAAATATTCAAACAGGAACCGGAAATTATGAAATTATAGCGAACCCTCAAATTTTTAGGGACTGACATTTTTTTAAAGTTTCTCTTTTATTCTACATCATTTTTCATACATTATATTTTTATAAAAGCTGTAATAAAAAGGATCAAATTTTAATTTTAATAATAAATCACTTTACTTTGAGTAATTAATATATGAGGCATTCTTTCTCGAATTTTTCGAGAGATTAAATGTTGTCTATTCTGCTTCGTGGCAACGGTCTTTGCGGAGGAGTTTCACTCTTTTAAAATCAATAAAAAATGTGTTGTTCACTGCAGTTTCTATAGTACTTTTTCCGCCTGTTTTAGAGATTATAAAAAAATTTCGAAAGAATTAATATTTTACCTTAAAAATTTATTGTCAAATATTTTGTTCTATCAAAAAATGAACCTTCATCTTTGAAGTTAAAATAATACTTTCTCCGAAAAATGCTTATAATCACTGAAAATGATGGAAAAAATGTGATCATCAATGCAGCTAATAATGTTGTGTGTAAGGATTTTAAAAGTGATCGTTTCCCTGAAACAGAATGGACAAAATTTTATTTGTCGAAAACGAAGGAATTTTTTGGGTGAGTACACTTGAGAAAAAATGTCCCATATATTTATAGGACAAGAAGTTTTTAACATTAAACAATAAAGACTTTCATGTTGAAGTTTGCGTGAGTGGTCTTACTTAATGAATCTGAAAGTCAGGAAATAAGCTTTCAATTAGAATCGGAATCGTTTATTTTATATCAATTTTCACGTGGAATAAAAAAATAGGACATGAAGAAAGATTAAATATTAGACACTAGAAACTTCAGATATCCCGCAATCTCAGATAATGTTATAGACTTATCGAAGCAAGTGAAAGGAGTTTAATGAACATATTCTAACTAAAATTCAATGAATATTTAAAGCAGAAATAATTATTAGAGTCAAGTCTTTCCATTATTTTCATTTACATGTTTATATCAATAATAAATAATATTGTTACTATATTTTTACAAATTTTTGATTGCTTTATTATATATGACGGATTTTTAATTTTGTGTAGAAAGAACAATAAATTTGAAAGAAAAATAGTTCAACAATTAACAGGTCATTTTTCAGAATGTTACTTTTCTATAATGAAAGAGGAAATCTTATATTTAATAACAGTCTTTTTATCTAAACATGCAATTTTTATAATCAGTTTATGTTTTTTATGGATTTAATGAATTCACTTTCAATTTTACCGAATTTCTTGAAAACAATTTTAATAATTTAGTTGAACTTATCTCACATTTAGTTCATTTTTCCTTGAATTAATTTTTTTCGTTGGAATTCAGTTCAAATTGCATTAGACACATCGGAATTCACTTTCAATGCCACCGAATTCAGATTAAATTTCAGTGGCATGTACTAAGTTGAGAATTCATTTAACCATGTACAAAAAATTCGATTTAAGTAAAGGCAATTAAAATCGGCTTTAATGGAATGTAATGCATTTAATAGAATTAAATGTAATTAAATGGAGTTAAATAAGGTTCGACGATAGTAAATGAAATTCCATCTAATTAAATTTGAATTTTACCTTCGCCGATCTTCATTTTTCTTGCATGCCGAGATTACCCCCAGAATTTTTATCTGAATCAATTTTTATCCGTTGCTTGTTTTCTGTATTACGATTGGATTTTGTTAATGATTCGGATTGTTTCTCAAAGTGAATTCAACCGAATTCATGGATATTCAATGGAATTCAATTAAATTCAATTTAATCCAATTTGAGTGAAATTTAATTTATTTCCTGTCGACTGTATCAGTTTTGTGTTAAGTACACTCTAGTTGCATCTAGTTTAGTTTACTTTAATTCATTTCAATTCTATTCCATTCATTACTAAGTTCATAAGTGACATTGTCGCTTGGGTCGACTTTTCCATATGGCTCAATTCGCTTCGAATTTGGTGGAATTTTAATGAATTTGAATAAAACAAAAGCGAATTTAATTAAATCAACGAAATTGAATGGAATGCAGTCAAATTCGACGAAAATAAATGCCTTTCAATGGAATTCAATTGAAAAATAAAATTGAAGTGATTTCTAAATAAATTCAAATTCATTATAAGTGAGATGATTAACTTCTAGGTGAACACTATAGTTGAATTTATTCAAATTTCTAACAACTTTACTCCATTCGACGAAAATCAACAAAATGATATCTGAAAGAAAACCTAAACGGAATTTAATTAAATTCCAGCGAATTCGATGGACTTGAATAAAATTCAGCGGAATCCATTGAAACTTTAATTTACTTGAGAAAATTTATATATTTTAAGGATGTAAAATTTTGAAATCCTGATAACTGTGAGAGGACACAGAAAAAATATGCTGTCGAAACTTTACTATATTGTCTAAAAGTTTAGGATAGGCCCCAAATGTAACAAAACGAGTCCACAAATTATTGCATGACTCTTTTGATTATTTCGAGGATGGCCAATACAAATAATATGTCAAATTAATGAGCGTTTTACAAAATATTTAGAAATTTGTGACCTATCCAAAAGTCGCTGCTTTTAGTCGTTTCTGTGACTGATTTTTCCGTGTATACGATTCAAAAATGAAAAGAGAAGAAAATATATGAGAATAAAGTATTTTCAACCTTAAGGTGGAACAATGATATTGGTTGGTGGTAACAAAACCAAACTCCGTTCTTAGACTGTTGTTGATAAAACCCAAGTGATCAATTTTTTGGTCTTTACAGTCTTATAAAAAACAACACATTTTAATTATGGTGTCAAAATTTGAATAAGATCGACGTTTCGGCTCGGCTTTGAGCCATTCTCAAGATCTAAACAAAATAATTTTTTTAAATTGAATAAAATGAAACAAAAGTTAATTAAAGTCGAAACAACGAATTGAATAAATATATATGGTAAAAACTAAAAACATTACCTGAAGTCGATAAAAATGTTCGTTCAATGCATGTTCATGTCATCGTCGTTAAATGTTGCCTTTGACTTATTGTTAAAAATGTACCTCCATATGTTATTGATCTTTAATATCTCGCTAGAGATTCAAAGATCTTTTGATTTTAAACTAAATTGTTTATTATTTGACTACGAAATTATTGACGTTACGTCAGTTTTTTATTAATGTTTTTTTCGACAATTTTTATCGACTTCAGGTAATGTTTTTAGTTTTTACCATATATATTTATTCAATTGGCTGTTTCGATTTTAATTAACTTTTGTTTCATTTTATTCAATTTAAAAAAAATATTTTGTTTAGATCTTGAGAATGGCTCAAAGCCGAGCCGAAACGCCGATCTTATTAAAATGTTGACACCATAATTAAAATGTGTTGTTTTTTATAAGACTGTAAAGACCAAAAAATTTATCACTTGCATCTTAAGTTGGAAGTTGGTGGAGCTGAGGCAACCTCGAGATTTATTAATTCGATCAGTACGCCTACGAATTCGCATGCTGGGGCGCCACTCATGAATTACAATTCCGGTTACTACACTGCAGTTAACGGAGCGCCATAAGGGTTTATCTTTGAACTCGAAGACTTTATCATACTTGTTCCTTGGTAAATATATCCCCGTCCAACGTACACCTAGGATATGAGTGTACGACTCTATATCGTCTTGTGTACATGCTACAAGAGTGGATTCACTTCTCCGTACCCTCAACCCATAATAAGCATATTGTCCCTGCCATTTGCTGTGCACTATCACATTAGACTTACGTGATGTACATCCAACGTCAATAATAATTTCAGATCGCCCCCTCATAAAATGTTATCGTTTCCGCATAAATATAGGAGAAGAAAGGTGCACGTTTTATTGAGCCTGTTTCGCTATAATGTTAAGTCATCTCCGTATTCCTGCAATACTATCACAGTAAAAACAAATACTTAAAGTTATATAAGGCAACATCAATTAACATTTAAGACTTTCGTTATTTAAAATTAAGAAATCCTTAATTTAATATCATCTCAATCTTACACTAACTTTTCAGCATAAAGATCTTCTGAATTTGAGGTCTTTCTTACCTGAATTTTTTTATTTTTGTTTGATCACTATAATGTTTAAAAGACATTCTTAATTTCAGATTTCATATGCTACTTTTCGTTGCGCCTTAAAATAAGTCAAATTTTCCACTTACATATTTTTCTGTTTAATTTCATTTAGCAATCAGCGTTACAATGACTCCCAATTGGAAATCAATCAAATGGAATGTTTATTTTCATTGCATTTCTACTTTAGTTGTATTCATTTCCATTAATTAATTTTTAATTTTGTAATTAATTTAATTCAGTCAAATTGAATTCTATATAATTCCACACATGCCCATGAAGTACGTTGAACCGCATTGGATTTTATTGATTAGCCTGTCAATTTAGTTTAACTGAATCAAATTAAGTTAAATTAAAAAATAATATACCTTCAAGTTGGTTGAAATTACTTATGATTCAGTAAAAAGTATTCGAAATAGGCGCATAAATATTCCCCCAATGCTACCTTTTCTAATGTTTATTTCACGGAAATTAATTGAACCAAATAACAATTTGCCTTGATTTATATGTTTTTTTTAATTACCGTTTGACAATCATGCAAATGCTAATTCGGAAAAATAAAAATGCTGCCCGGAGTTATTTGGAGAAAAATTAAGACCAGTGCTTCAGAATAATACAAATTAAGATCAATAGTATGTAAATCTGAAAAAAACAAATATGTCAAACGGTAATTCGGAAAAAATATTAATTAGAAAAATTGTTGTTGGCTCTATATAATTTCGGCGAAATAAACATTATGGAAAGTAGAATTTGTAAAATATTAATGCGCCTCTCGACGATTAATTCCTGTTAATCACAGTTTAATGGAGATGGATTCTCAATGTGGTTGCTTGGAATTTAATAGGATTAAATTCAATATAATTCAATAAAGATCAATCATTTCAATGGGACCGAAGAAAAAACAGAAGTGAATTTTTGTTGCGGGTCATTTTCAAATAGATAAAGTTGAATTTTTTCGCATCGAAACAAAACAAGATAAATAGAGTTGACATGGTAACCATTTCCAATGTGGTGGGTAAATCTTAACACGTGAAGATAATTTTTGTTGCAGGTAAAGATTACTCTGAAATCGCTGTAAAGATTACATTCTGCTTTTTCCGAGACTTAACAGAATTCGGCAGAACGAAATATAATTCAACATCATAGAATTCAATTGATTTCTGTCAAGTTTCATCGAATTACGTTAAATTTCGGTAAATTCCATTGAATTTAATTGTAGAGCATTCAATTACATTTAATCGCATTAATTTAAGTTCAATTTAGTTTAATTCACTTTTCGTTCAGTGAAAGTAATTTAAATTCAGGTGCGCCTACTTCTAATGTCCATAAAAATCCTAAACACATATTTGGGACATTGCCCCTTTTAGAATGTTATTTGACCTGACATATGGTGTTTTTGAGATGTTTCAATCGCATCTTGAGACATTTGTGCCCATTGGACAATTAGAAATTGTATTTATCTAATTCTTGATCAACGCCTCTACATACAATGTAACCGGAAATTCAATGCCTCTTGGCATTTCACCTGCTACGACTCCATTCGGATATTCTTCCATCGAGACATATAGACAGTTAGATACGTATCTTTAGAATATCACTTCATAAATCAGTTTCATTATTACGACATCATATGAAATTTGAGAGAAAGCAATTCGACAGTTGTTTGTTCTGTGATCGAAGCAATTGGGAACGAAGCTATTATTTATACCTCAGAGGAGGTACAATTTTGTCCGAATACCTGCGATTTAATTAAAAGTGAATGTATTTAATGCGAATATTCTCAAATACTCCACGAAAAAGACACAATCCATCATATCTGCAGAAGATCTACTGTTTTGCATCTAAAAACATATATTTTTCTTACATTTTTCTAACCAGGTGGAAGTTTATCTACTGGCACTGTACTGTAACTGGAGCAAAATACTATTCCGCGTCTGTTAGTTGCTTTTTACTACGTGGCGTGAAAAAGTTGTAGATCGTTTACAATACTGCTGTGCAAATAAAATAAAGCGTATCTACAGTTCGGATAAGTCATCTGTGATTTTTACGAGTCTTTGGAATGTGATTCAAAAAGCTCTAATTTTCGGTTTTTATTAACATCTATTATAGGAAATGGATATCAGATATCACCATCAGAATCAAGGACATTTGAGTCTAATTCAAAAGATTTGTAAGTGACAGATGACTTAACTGAACTGCAGATACGCTTTACTTCATTTGCACGGCAGAATAGTGCAACCTATTTCAGAGAAGATTTATAAGCAAGGACAATGTTTTGTTTCTGTTTTTTGTCAAAAATTCTACGCTCTACTCCTCTATGCTAACTATTATTTTACTTGGCACAGTTGAAAACGTGACATAGTAGATGATGTCAGATTTATTCTCCCAAAATTTTTCTATAGCACATTTTATCTTTTGTTTTTTTTTCTGTGAAATCTGAGTAGTGTGAACAGTGTACAGAGCAGTTATCATTAAGGGTTTTCCAGAACCCTGGTGTTTGCTACTGAAAATTGAATCTGAATTTCCGAAGAAAAAGTAGTAAGAAATCTTTCCAGATGATCTTATTGAGCAAACTCTTTTATTCAGTGACCCCAGCCAGCGCAAGAATCTCGCGCAGCTATAAGAAAGATAAAAACTGCACAATAATCACTATTTGAACAGTAATAGTTATCGACTAACAGTAACAAGATTTCCCACACTTATTTTCCCGAGTTCCCTCTGAAAGGTGTGATTTATCTCCATGGTAAGTGTTGTGAATTAGAACTTATAGAACCTTTGTGGTGAACCGGATACTTGAGAAGAACATTGAAAGAGTGGATATTACGATATTAGCAATACGTGGATCATTTCGCGGATGATGATTTTGGGAATTGAGTTCACGTGAGATATTCTTGCTGTAATATTAGTACCAATGCACTAAGATTCTGGCGAAAGGCGGGAAACACGTCAAGGCTGCACCGATACGGGAGGCGTTACCGGCTCTTACACTGTATTCGGCATTGCTGTATTATATGGCATTATCAGAGTACTGGCGCATACTTATTTGGCATTTTTTACACATATCTGCCTATGTGTGACACATACACCTAAACACAGGCCTAAGCATAGCGTATATGCTTAAACATTCTCCACATACATATAAACATTCACATACGCATACACGAAAAGATGCAGAATGTGCATTTATATGCACATAAAAATAAATATAGCCAGACCAGACAAAAAGTGTAACGTTTTTTTTAGCTAGCCCCAGGCCAGACCATATCGTCAGCTTCTAGTTATTGGCTGGACAGCAACTAGTGATTAACTGATTAGCCACTAGTTAGAGGCTGGTCATCTGCTGATTGGACTCCTTTTATTTTTTTAATGACTTTTAAAAAAATAATTTTGCACTACAAGTGTATTCAGCTGGTCAGCACCAAACCCGGATCAGACCAGACTTTCAAGGTGATAAAGAAAATCTTTTTTTGATAGCGTGCATTTCTTTTTTTCTATCATTTTATACACTCTGCAACTTTTTCGAAATATGTCAAGCAAAAAATTTGCTGATCGAACTTAGAACTTTTTTTATTCTGGGATAGCTGATCAGCGCCGGTCCTGGACCAGACCAGACCTTCCAGACTAGACGGCCCAGTTAAAGTCAGATCTGGACAAGACTAGCGCCAGACCTGGGCCAGATTAGACGTTCCACACTGGACAGTGTAGGTAAAGCTGGACCTGGACCAGACCTGACAACAGACTGCTATGAAGTTTTTCCACGCAGTCCTGTCCGCATGCACATTCACCTACTCCGATTGTGACTTGTGAGTCTAAAGATATTGCACCCAGGATATATCAGCGATCTGGAGATACGCCTTTGCATGACTGCGTGCACATATCCGTATCGCGACATTAAATTATAGTGCCGACACTTTTATTAAGCGGACGAGTGTGCGAGAGTGCAGGATACGGATATGTTTACCAACGTACACGCACGATATATATTCCTGGTCGAGGATACAAGCGAGGCTGCTTTTCCTTGTACAGCACTACACATTAGTGCCATGTTTAGAAAAATAGCACTATAAACCTGTGTAAATAAGCACACATAGTAAGTTATGCGTAGTCATACTTTCTTCTTAGTTAGGATACATTTTTTGGGTTTCAATTGATTATAGAGGTTTCAAAAAATAGATACCACTAAATTGTATTCAAATAAAATTCATAATTTAGGTGAAAAAACATATTGTTGCACAGAGTTACTTTACTTATTCACATGAAAACCATATGTTTTGTACGAATTGTATGTTCTCTGATGAAAACTAGATCTATATATTTGCAATGATATTATTAAAAATTGAGGGCTGAGCATACTTTGTCCCTTTCAAAAAATCAAATTTTTTTGCTTCCAAAATGCAACGATTATAAGCAAATTAATTTAATGAAGATAAGGATCTTCTACATGTGCCAGGAATAACACCAAAGGGCTGCAAGTATCGAATAACTGTACTTTTTTCATACACGAAACTTTAAACATGTTTTCGGAAAATTCATGTTTTTTTAAATTCGTTGGAAGATTTTTAAAAAATTGTTCAATTGGCATTTTCCGGCATATATACTTGCACAGATACAAACCATAGTCGATATACCTGAAATTCTAATTAAACTATTTAATGAAACCATTTTTTTGCATAAACAAATTAAGCATTTGTAGTAAGAATTGGATACTGTGACTTTAAACTCCTATAAATATCTTCATTTTTTTGTTGGAAAAAGATATACCGACACTGTACACAAATACTAAAAAAGATCTTCATTGGTTTTTTTCTTTTCAAACCAAAATTTCAATCTCCAATATGCCCACCGTTCTAAAACTCTTCAAATGCATAATAATACATGGCTCAAGTATTGTGTAAATTCGATATTTAGTTCCTTCGCAAAAAATTCCTGAAAATCCCTCTTCAAAAATATTGTAGAATATTCTATTCCAGGCCATTCTATAATATTGTATTACATTGATTTCAGAATTTAAATTAATGAAACATTTTGTCTGCTTATTTCCTGAATCAAAATAGAATGTCGGATGTTCAAGGATGTTTACTTTTCACTTTTTCAAACAATATTTGATCTTTGTTCTTTTGGAATAATTATTAACCACATCACAATGTCTGAGAGCCTGGGGCCCTATATGACATTTTCATCATCAGACATTATCATTCCTGATACCTTTTTGAAAGCCAAGAAATTAATAATACATCATTGAGGCGACCTTGCTTTCTGTCTTACTTCCGAATTCCTTTGAAATTCTGATTCTCCTGATTATTGTAGGAAAAGGGACGAAGGCGATCATAAAGCTCCTTTCTCAGCACGATAGGATCTAGGGTAACGTAAAACCTTGATCGATCCGTGGGATAGATCGGTACCACTCCCACGGAATCTTTGGCGCGACCGTATACAGTGTTGAGACACTTCAAGTACCTACGTAACAACCTGCGGCACACAAATTCACATTTCGCACTCACACTTTGTGTAAATCTGTTACACGAAGTCGGCTCTAACAGGTTACACGTCAGTTCGAAACACAACCGGGAATTGAGTATTATATTTGACTCGTGGGTTACTTTCGAAAAAGTAATGCGTGATACGAGTTCATTTGACATCGTTAATTTGCTTTGAAGTTTTAATGAGGGGCGAGTCTTTCGTGAGTTAACTAATTTTGTAATACTGCCTTTCTCAGTCTGAGTCTCAGACTCTAAATTTTTTTATACAAATGGGAATTGTAGTTAAGATTACGCTCGATTTTGATAAATTATTTGAATTTTGATGATATGCATTTATTTACTAAGATATTATTTTACTTCCATAACATCAAGAAGGGTGCAGCTTGTAACAGGTATGATCGAATTTTGATATAAAAACTGTGTTTTTGCAATTATTAGATACATTTTTTGTACTCTAAATCTCTATCAGTGAAATTTTCAATGTTTCAATAAGTAGTTGAGGTTTTCACTAATTAACCAGTGACGTTTTTATTTTTCACTGAAAAATCAATGAGTGTTAGTGAAAGACTTGGAAATGATCGTCACTGAATTCAATCAGCGACATCAAAATCGCTGATATTTCAGTGAATATAACAACATTGGTTGATTCAGTGATATTGGCCCTCCAAGTTGCGCTTCGCGAGGACGAACGACAAAGTCGTGTGGTTTGCTCTGATAAAAATGATTTATTGCATAAATGATAGGTTGAAAAAGAGAACAATTAAAGTGATGTAGAATTGTGTCTAAATATACTATTGTAGGATTTGGTCAACTTTGGTCACGTTAATTGTGCAAGGAAAAATATTTTGTGTTATTTTGTATTTCGCGCGTCTGTTGGCATCCTAGAATACTTATGCACAACCATAAGTGTCATATAACTCTTCTGTGTGTGGCCGTCATAAGTATGATAGTGCGCTTCTGCGCATCCACACATTTTATCCGTTCCTCTCGTGCAGCTATGATTACCATCAAATTTAAAATAAATGTCTGCATTTCTTTGTGAATTAAAACGTACATAAGAGTGTATAAAGACAAGAATTATTTCTTGGCTGAAAATGTTTTGTTCGAATTTAATTGCATTCCAAATTTTGCAGAACACTGATTCTTGTCAGGTTTGGTATGCGCTCACGTAATAACATGCGACCTTGCTCGAGAAAAAAAGCCCAGAAAAAATTCGAGGCCTGGGCATGTCTCGAAAGTAATCGACAACGCCCAACTGCTCGTAATTTAAAAAATTGCAAAAACAAGTTACGCGACATAGCCTGAAACATGAAGTCGACTTTGCTTATTGCTTGCACATTTCACTTTGAACGTGAATTATCGTAATTCGCTTAATTTAATGTTCCAGAACTTTAAAAATTCTAGAGAAATTAAATTCAAGATAATTTAATTTTTTAAATAAGAAAGAGATATTTTAACGTCCAACAAAATTCCATTCGAAAAGTGACAAAAAGCTCTCCGTAATTTCCATTTCACTTATACAATAGAAGAGGACGATTATTTCAAGAGAAGAAGCTACTTTTATAGTCAAATAAAATTCTTTTATTAATAATAAAGCATGCGCTTTTGAAATTGGTAGTAACGATAAAATCGTAATTAAGTGTTTGAGCGACTCGACTGTGAAATTATTTAAGTAATTGCTGATGACCTTCGGGAACCATTTTGCACTTTCGTACAAAGACTCAAATTAAATATCAAATGTGTAAAAAAGAAAGAAAGTTTTTAGCTCGGGGAACGATTCGAAATATCGAATTAAAAAAGAGAGGGCCACCTCGAACTCTCCGGTTATTGTGACTGACGGGCTGACTATTACGCACTCTAACTACTTCGATAGATCATTTTTACTCAATTTAATCTACTTTTTGCCTCTAAAGATTGTATTCCTATTTCTATTCTTATTTCCAGACTCATTTCTACAATAAAATCCATTTCTTTCATTCAGCTTCTCACATTTTTTAAACTCTATATTTAGCACTAAATCTACCTTTACTTTAATCCTACCCGCACAAAGAATTTCGAAACAAGAAATAATAATAAAAAATCTTGGAACCTTTGACAGCGAAAAAAAATGAAACAATCCTTTATTGTCCATAGTTTCCATGAATGTGACAAAAAGTGAAAAAATGCAGCAGATAATGGAAACAGCTTTCAAAAACTTTAGTGCACAATAGAATTTAAAAGATAAAGTAAACAAAGAGTTCGAATTCCGCTCTGATGTCACGATCCACATTTACTGCAAAGTGAAGAATGTAAAGCGTGGAGCTCTCGAAACTTGAACTTTATATCAGCCGATTTCGGGGGAAGTGGACTTTCACCGAACGTCTATTATAAGGATGTCTTTAGCACGCGTAGGAGGCTCAACAAAGCTGATTTGGTGCAACGTCATTCGACGAAAGTGAAATAAGTTGCAGATCTTAATTTTTCTTTGTGGCGAATTGCGCTAAGAGGCAAGTTTAAATAATTTTATAAAATAACGCTATTACATTCAGCATGTTTGCAATTCCCTTTTAGTATTTTTCAACTGACCACCTCATGAATTTCAATTTTTTCAAATCAAAAGTTTTCATATGCATTATAAGTTACGAGAAATTAAATCTAAAAATTGATTTTTGTAGTAAATCTCTTATGGAGTATACTTCATGCCATGCAATACGGCCCTCGCGATCCTCAAGCCATCATCGATAAATAGTATTGATAAACATTAACAACGCGAATGTGATCCAAGAAATTAAAAATGCTTGGTTTCATTAATTGTTTTAAAGATTTCAAATTCTGCTCAAGAAATATAGTATTCTTCTGTTTAAACAAAATTCAGATTTAACTAGAAGTGCAATACTCGACCCTTGTTAGATCGAAAGAAACTTGTTCATAAAATCAAATAAAGAATCAAAAATATAACCTAAATTTTAAATAAAATCAATAAATATACAAAATTGAATAAGCTAAGGTTCTATATTTTATCGAACCAACAACTGCTCTTTTGTGGTTGAAATGAATGATACTTCAAACCAGTAATAAAGAACACTTTATATGGAGTTACAATAATAAAGAACGAGAAATCGAACATTAGAAAGTGAAGATGAAATTTAAAGCATGAAGTATCATAGAAATGTGAAGTCCCTATATTTAAATACAACGCATTTGTAATCAGATTTACATTTGCGCCATAGCGCCCTGCAGATTTTCGTGCACAAGTAAAGTCACCTGACGTCATCCGAGTTAAAAAAAGGATAATGTATCCCGCGTCTTACGAAAATGCAAGTGCGTTGAAAGTGGGCAAATCCTGGGGTCGAATTACCCAGTTTCTATCGTATATTATGCTGCATTTAAGGTCACACGAAACGAAAGTTGCGATTTGATCAGAGAATTTATTATGAAAAAAAGTTATAGCAAGAATTAATTATTCCGGAATTTCTCTTGCGTAAAATATTTAATATAGGCCATATCATTACTCGATAGTAATTTAATGAATCAGTTTTTCAAAGAATTTCCCATGTAAAAACTGGAAGATGTTTATTTTTATATTTTAGATAAGCATTTTTGATAAGATACTTATAGGTTATTTTTGTGCAGCAATAAGATACACGAGAAATGCATGCGCAGTCTTAATACTAATAGAGCACTTCTGCGCATCGGAAAGAACAAGAAGAATACTGCGCGTGCTCGGCGGATATTACGCTTCCTTATCTTGACTGAAAATCATCTATTTTTCTCGACAATTTTTTAATTGAGCGATGCAAGAGGCGCAAACTCGACGATCACACGGTGACTTGCACACTGTCTCTTTGTATAATTTTTATATCTACAATCAGACTACGCACGATGAAAGTAATATCCCATAGACTGACGACTTCAGACATGAGTAAGTGATTATCCGGTACTGGGTTAAGTGCCAAATGAGTTCCCTAGACAGAGATCGTTACCAAGTATTCTCCAATTCATCGCCTTATTACGTCTAGGTTCTGTTAATCCCACCTATTTTCTCCCTCAAAGCAAATAAGATTCCAAAATATTTTTAAAAAACCCTCTCAAGATCAGTTATGCAACTTCGCGAAATTTTTAGAAAGGCTCTAAAAACGATCTTACAAAAACGAAATTCAAATTTTCGCGCCACACCTGCGAGTCATGCATACTCTTGGCGCGAAAATTAAAAATTACATTCCTTCTAATTATGTAAAGTCTATTAGAAAAGGAAACTATCTTGTCTGCCTCGTATGCAGGAATGCCTTGGAGCTTGAACTTTATTTCTGGTTTTCCTTTTACTATTTATGCAGATCAGATTTGCGTTCAGGGACGACGTTTTTATTGGGCACGTTTCATAAAAGCGAACGCACATTCTCTTTGGTAAGTAGCGCTAAAAAACGCGTATTAATGTGCGCCTAAATGGGTGCAAGTAGACAGGTAAAGGTACGCATGTTTCTATTTACCGAAGGCAGTCTGTATACAGCTAAAATATAGGTATATATGACTGTATGGCTGTGTGACTGAGCACGAAAGTGCCCGAATCTAATCGCAACCGTCATTACCGCCAATTGTCTTCTCACTAGCTATACAACCGGGGCGCCTTGTGCAGATTTCTAACCCCGGATGTCATTCATTTTTTCGAACTTTCACCTTTGGCGATCTGATTCCTTCCCCGCAACAATAACGCTCCACCATAGCGACGGAATTAGGTCATTCCGCATTGTCTAATTGGATAGATTCTTTGCGCGCTTCGCAAGCCTGGAATTTACAGTTTCTAACTGAATGGATGAAAGTTTTCAAAAATGATCTGGATTCATATAAGCTTTGATAAAATATTATTATTCTGTGGACGAGTAAAGATCACAGAAATTTAAAATGTATTCGTAGGATGAATGGAGAACTACTCCACAGCCTCAAGAGTCATAGAACACTTATTCGCAGGAAAAAGTGTTCAAAAACAATCCTAAATGTGATTAAGTATTGCTAAGTTGTAGTACCCACCAGCGGTGGGTCTCATACAACACGTTTGCGCAGCAGTCAATATCATATAACTCTTCTGCGCAGACATTAGTATCAATTAATCCTACTGCACAGCCATTATTGACATAAATAACTATTAGGCAGCCATTAGAGTCATATAAATTAACAATGTAGTCAAAATTGCATACTTCTGTGCAGCCCTAAGTACCATACGATTGAGAATAAAATTTCAAATTTCTTTCATCCCAAGTTCGAATCTAGATTATTTCTTAGTTCATGCTATGCATCACTTTTTCCATCAACGTGAAAATAATAAAAATGAATATGAATATGAATATGGTTTTTATATGGACACGAAAATATTTGGCTGAACTGAGACGATTTTTAAGTTAGCAAAATTTGTTTAATTATACCATATACAAGTATTTTGGTTGATCAAAGCAAATATTTTGGTTGATCAAAGTGAAACTTTTGGTTAGTCCAAATAAATATTTTGCCCAATCCATTTTTGTTGTTTAAAAAAAAGTGTTTTTGTTGGTCTGAGAAAGGTTTTGGTTGATTTAACCAAAACTTGTAGTTCATCTAATGTAAAGTACCAATCACAATTCACATTGTAAATAGCTTACCAATCTTACCATGGAATTGGGTCATCTTTTAGGAATTATATACTAGTTTATATAACTACTGAATATCACAAGACTAGATAATTCCACTTCAAGCCTTTGCAAAATAAAGTATGCAGGATCCGTTGTTTATTTGATTTAAAAAATCGTGTTATTGTTTTATGAAAAACTTAATCACGCAATCTTAGGCAGTCACACAGATTCAATAATTCGCGCGAATTTTGCATGTAATCACTTAATCCCAATCTATTCTGTTTCCGGATCACTTATTTTGATAGGGATGGCCGAGATGTAAGCGCAAATGGATTACATTTTTATATTTTGTACGCGAGAAACTATTTTGGTTGAATAAATTAAATCTTTTTCTTGCCTTTATAAAATATTTTATTAAGTCGTTTGGTCAAACGTACACAAATTTTGTTCATTGGACCAAAATGTTTCTTGAAATCAAGCGCCATTGTGGTCAACAATCCGATTTTGTTGAATGAAGAACTATTTTCAGAGTGCGTCGAGTTTTGCATTCAGCAAGATCATGTTTAACGAAAGATTCAAAATACATCTAATAATCAGAATTTCCGATTTGAAATTAAGCAAAGAACAAAAACTAGATGTGATCTAAATGTAAAATTGAAATTCATTCGTATTTGTTTTTTATAAAATGTCCAACATTTTTAATAGGTACATTGAGCTGAAATCTTGATTAATTGTAGCTTTGTGCTCATTAGGGTGGGCCGAAGAAGCCAATTTTACCATTTAAGAAATACACAGACCTTAAAATTTCGTGTATACTACCAGTAGCTAATACTGAAAATTTAAGTCCTATAAAAACAAATTCAGATATCGCAAGCGAAATTAAGTTTTAAACGGTAACGAGGGGAAAACTTGTTTTATACATATCCTGAATGACCAAAATGAAGAATTTAATTGAAAACACTACATAATAGATAATTTTCTTGTTTTATGAATACGGAAAATAATGAATGTATCTTGAAGAGGACGTCAAACTGAGATTATTTTTACAAGAAAACGATAAAAATGAGGTTTGAATATTTTTTTATTTAATTTTCAAAAATATAAAAATACTTGCGGGGATGGGAGCTTCTTATGATTGATACATCAGTTATACGGGACTTGCCACTGATTGATTATTCAGTATTTTTCAAAAAATCACGTACCACATTCAATTATTTATACATCGATACTTAGTGTCAACATTTATTGACATTTAAAATGTCAAGAATATGCAGAGCATGGTCAAAGAAGGTTATTCCTAAGGGAAATCGCAAAATCTGCAATCACTTGAAATCCTAAATGATTTTCTATATATTTCGGAACCTGAAGTGGAAATATCTATTTATAACATCAGAAAAAAACATTAGTCACAAAACCATTAAATACTCTGGTTGAAATTCAACAAATTCAAAAATATAATAAATTATCTGCGCATGCTTCACTTTTTTGTAAGCTTCGTATAACGGCCGTCATTATGACGTATGATGGCCAACTACTGTAGTTTGCTCTACATGCCGCTGCAACTTAAGTATAGCTGTGGTTACTACTTTCATTTCTAAGAATGGTAGTAGTTGTCCTCACTACTTTACCTGTTGTCGCGAGAACTTCCGATGTTAGATAACCAATTTTCGATTAGCTGTACTTACTCCTTTAAGTAGTAAGTTTTACTACTAAATTAGTAAGCCTTACAATTAAATAATTAGTTCTGAGTACTTAAAGTAGTAATCCTAATTATTAAAATTAGTACGGTTTCTAGTCCTGACAGGAAAACTACATCATTCATCAACAATCAATTTTCTCTCAATGAGAGTATAAAGAACTTGGAGAATTCCTATTAAATCAAAAAACTGAATCGCAGATGAAAAATTCTTAGTTTGAGCGACATGTGGAACTTCCAGGACCTTATGTAAGTAACCTAATCCAGTCTATCCATGAAGTGTAAATTCACATGGAGATCCGCGAGATAGAATAGATTTTATCTTTTCTGTTTTTTACTTTTCTGAAAACTTTCTGCGTGTATTGTGCAACAGTCGGATTATACTTTAATTAATTGAAATAGTTAAATTAGTAGAAAGCCGTAATAAATCTGCTTGTATAAGGAAATACAAGTATCGATACCAGCAGATTGGTACACTTATTGACATGAAGAATTGTATTTTTATTTGAGACAGCTTCACACCTTACGACATGGATATCTCGTTTTCGTAATTAAAGCTTTGCTTCTATAAATTGAGAAACGATTGGTGTCAAACTTCATAGAATCGCGATGAATGAATTTTCAAAGCCAGTATCATACAGAAGGAGACCAAAGTATTGTAACCGAAAATAAGCACAGGTATAAAAAAAATTTCGCTGTCTTTGCTGTTGAAAACTTCAATACTCTTGTGATAGCTGGATTATTTTTTTATCGGACTAAAATTTTCTAGAATATAATACTTGTAGCATACACTATTTTTAAACCCTATGGATTTTTGAAATTTAAAAATTGGCTTTTTCGACCCACCCTAACGTGACAAATTGGCTATAAACTTACAAATAATATAGATTTCAACTTGAAACGAAATAAATACTCGAAATCTTAATATTGCACAGTTGAGTTTTAATGGTACTAAAGAATATGTGTCTATCTTCTGTTAGCCCCATGTATGGGACTATCCATTGTGTGTAAGCATAGGGATCAGTCTCATACACGGTGCTATCAGAAAATATACTTATATTGAATGGACGCATCGATATGATAATTATAGAAGAGCAGCAGATTTGCACAGCACTTATACCAGCACAGTAGAGCTCGTTGCCCCATATAGCTGCGCAGTGGTTATATAAAAATTTATAGTTGCGCAGTAGAAAGCTGTGATCTTTATCCATGCGCAGTAATCTTCTGCTGCCCTAGTTTTCCCTAAAACATGTTTTTCACATGCACAAATATTTTTAATAATAACACTGAACATCGATGTTAATTGAGCCCAATACCACTATCTCGACTTTCAACGATCTCTAAAGACGTTCCAATGAGTACTATAAGAAAATGTCATCTAAGTATCACGAAAAGGAATAAAAAAAAGGGAAATTTATTTACATACAAGAAAGTGCGTGCATCGAATGAGAAAAGCGTGATGCGTTTGAGTCCGCGTCCTCGTTTTCGGTGTATGGTATATTCATACTAGCATCCTACTCACTGATGTACCCCAAGACATTTTATGATTACACACGTGTGATCCCTGTGATTTATGAACTTTATCCCGCGTTTTGCCAACAGCTAAGGGGCAAGGACTCATCTACAACTTGCAATTTAAAGCACGGGCTGGGAGAAAACAGAGAAGCGCGCTATCCTCTCGTACAATTATCCGCACGGTGTAATCGCATTATTTTGTTTTTTATTTTATTTTTTTTTCTAAAAATGTCTCTCCACCTGACGTAATAGGGCAGCGACTGGAGCCAATTATTATTTACTCGCAATAGAATTTACTCGATGGTGTGCTTCGTAATCATCAAGGAAATTACTCCAAAGTTACAGAAAATCATGTTCAGAAAATCAGCGAACAGCACCTGATCCCGCGACCTCAAAAAGGTTGCTCGATTAGGTGTGATGGGCACATAGAAAACCCGCAATCATGATTGATTTACAGAGCTCTTCATGCAAAAAAGATCATTTATTTGCCATTTTTTTCTAAACCTTAAATGGGCAGAACGTCATTTTCAAAAGATGGAAACTTTATTCTTATTTGTGGTTTATGTTAGTAATCACAAAAAAGTTTAATTTTAATTCCTATATTGCATATGGAATTATAAAAAATTCATTAAAAAAATACTCTCTATTGACCAATCAAAAAATTGTGAGTCGCAAAACAATTTAATAACTTCAAAAGGGCAAACTGCCAATCAAACTGGATTTCCCACGCGAAGTCGAAAAATGTCATAGGTTCCCGTTTCAAGCAAATCGTCGGTTATGCGAGAATTACATAAGAATTGGCTGCAAAAAATAATAAATTGTGAAAGCAAGACAGTGAATGGATCAAAAGGTTAATAAACACGTGTCATAAAAGTTCATAAAAAATGGTTTCTATGAATGTAAAATATTTTGATGCAAATTTGTTTGAGATCTCACTTAGTAACGTTAATAATAACGTTTAATAACGTTATTCACTTTTTTACGGAAAATGTAATGACACTATAATTACATAAATACATCCACCTTCCAATTTTTGAAAATTTATATATCTTTAAGCATTAAGGATAATCAATAAATGTTTTTTCATAAGAATCTTCTTTGTGGCTGAAAAGTTTGAAAAAATTAGATAGTTTTAAAAATTTTCAAGATTGCCTTAATTTTGGGAGTTTTTTTCAATGCGAAAAAGATTCATTGTTCTATTTTAATTTGTGTTAAATAGTTTTTTTCTAGACATAAGGAAATTCACTGTCGATGGATTAAAAAGAGAATTTAATTTTCTCGGCGTTCAAATGCGTAACTAATCGCTTTTTTCACGGGAGAAGTAAAAGTTTTCATTGTTTAGCGTCGACGTGTTCTACTGAATCGAGAAGTCTTCTTTTCACACACTCCTTCTACAATCTTATATTAGTTTTTTGCAATGCTTATTTAATTTAGGAACTAAAACTGTCCGTATAATTATAAGAAATAATTTACATATTTTATTTAGAGCTAATAAGTAAAAATATTGTTGGCTAATTTCAGAATTGAATAATAAATTATTATATTATTCATAACTAATTAGCATAATAGCAGGGATTGTTTAAATAAGTATTGTTATATTTAAAATAATAATAGAAATAAAAGAGAAAAAAAAATTAAAAATTGAGGAAATTCGGACTTTGGTCGTTGGAGCTGTCTATCATAATTTTGTCAATTGCTCAATAGTTTGGTGCTTCTCAAGTGAAATAAAGCCGAAAAATGTAACTTTGAGGCTCCTGGGTAATTCTGGGTAGATTCAAGTTAGATTTACGGGAGTGAAGAAGAAAAAAGGTGGAGAAGCGCTTCCCCTTGATCCTGACCCGAGCTGGATTTAAACAGAGTTTCTGTGCCGTTCACCTAGCGGCATGAATATTTCTTTTGTGTCTCATTCGGACATCTGCATACTTATCATCGAGAAACGTTTTTACGACGCTCCGGAACGTCCCGAATGTTTAATGTCCGTATGAGATACATACACCATACAACCAGGAGAAAACGTTTGGCGGAAAGAGTAGACGTCATTGGCGTAGCAAAACGGTTATTTATGCAAAACTACGAGCCTATTGTCCTATTGGAAAGAAAATATTCCAAAGTGAGGGGCTAGAGTAGCTTGAATCAACGGAAAGAAACGATATGAAAGTACCTACATTTTGCAATTCTGCATATTTTAAAATATCTTAAGTCAAAATATATTAACAGATTAAAAGTATTGCATTTTATTCTGCTACAAATATTCCGAGATTTGCAACCACAGCGCAATAATAATTCGGCAAAATTTTTTAAGAAAAATTATATGGAAAAATGTAAGTGTGTCATCTAAAATTTTCAGTTTCACGGGTCGCCGTTACGCGTATGTTCACTAAGGATCGCAAAAAATATTTTATTCCGCTTTACCAATGTCGAGTGGATGAAAAAACGTTCACGAATGAGAGCATTTCTAGGATAAGCGCTATACACGTTCCTTAAACTGTAGGTCAAAATAAAACCAAATCATGCAGAATTTTATTTCTATACATTTGTAACTGTATTCATTAAAATGAATTAAAAAGATAATAAACAATACTTTTGTAATTACTCTTCTAATAGCTCCTAATTAATAAGTTACTAACAAAACGTGCTACTTCATAGAATTTAAATTTTGAATATAAAACTATAAAGAAAAAAATGTATCTCAAACGAGATTTGAACCTCATCACGTCACTTGTGAATTTGCGCATTTTACCCCTCTAAAAATTTATATTTTCTACAGAATATCAAAGTTTAACAACGAATCACTGATTTTATTACAAAAAAGTCTTTAGAGTCTACATTTCTAACACAATTTGTCAATTTTTTAACCTTTCATATGAAAAAAGTCTAGAATCGCGATTATAAATAGAACCTTATTATCCTCATGAGCACATTTCGCGTTTAAATAGAGCCTAGATGAAGGGTCATAAATAAGGTTATGTTCCATGTCTTTAATATACGAGGGCACTTTATTTCCAGGAGAAATTATTGCATTATGTCATTTACGTCAGCAGGCCATGTAAGTGGGCGGGGTACCTTTTTTCTTAAATTACCCTTTCCCTTTATTATAGCAATAACGAATCATCCTCATGAACGCAAATGTGCCACTTTGCAAAAAATGATAACCAGCCATGAAAGGATAATGGGGAACAAGTCAAGCGATGCTATGATGTATTAGCGTTCCGTTACGCCGGTAATTTCAAAGAGACTAAATTGTAAAGGTCAGTCACCATACATATATATGTATACATATATGTATTTACATTATGTACATACTACGAAGTATCTCGTATAGACTTGCGTTATTATCTTATTTCAGTCCCGTGATTGAATTTCACACCGATTTCTAATTTTATGCTATATTTTTATAGTTATCTTTAAAAATATTTTTTATTTTTTTTAAGACTTGGCCATAAGTGTGATTGGCCGCCGTACGTCATTTTTTTAGACGGCAGTTGCCATCATACATATAGGCACATATAGTTATAAAGCTTCATTATATATAAAGTGACAGGCAATTGAAGTGAAAAAAATATATTTTTATTGTAGCAGCAGTCCAATGGTTATTGTGGATTTTATATATATTTAAGTCGGTTTCCTCCTAATGTTTACCATATACACATTCATGGAATACGAATTTTTAAATATAATTTCTCTTTTTGACGTCAATTTATTGATGGTTCAACAAAATTGTTTATGTAAAATCAAAAGTAAATGAAAATTTTCGACAACAGAAAAATCTTTGTTTTCCTAATATCTCAAGGAGATTGGGCCGGTCATTGCTTCGCAGAAAAAAAAATTGGACGTTTATGGTAATATCCACATGATCGACCGTAACACTTAAGGCATGAGGTGTTATGTAAAAATGGTCTCCAAGTAGACGTCATCTGATGACGGAATTTATGTGTCTTTTTTTTCAAGAAAAAAAATCTCGAATGATTAATCAACAAATCAAAGATCGGTAACATTTTTGATGAAATATAATTATTATTTATTATAAGAAATTATTAGATGCTATAATTGCTCAATCAGTATGTGAGAAATTTAAAAATAATTTGTAAAAATATAGTTTAGAGAAAGAGACAGATGGGAGCGAGTCAAGGATAAATATTATGTGAGTATCAGGTGATAAAGTTTATTAAGAACGTGATACAAGTTTTAGGAAATGACTAGTAACAGGCAAGGCTCAATAAATATTCAAACCCTAACATTTTTTGAAAAATAAAAAAAAATAAAGAAAATAATGCAAAATGCAATAAAGTGACAGAAGACTTGTAAATTATAAATGGTCATTCTAAATTTTTATTTTTATTTCAGCTTCAGTTTTTATATTTTTTATTATAGGTAGTTGCTCTGATGTTCTCCCCATTCCATTTAGATTATGCTAGTTCGAGATTCATGCTTCAATAAACAGCTCGTTCTTTCATGTATGTAGTTTTATATTTAGAATCAGATATCACGAACTTCTTGTATCTAATTTTAAGGAAACTAAAAAATTAATAATATGATTGTCAGATTTCTCTTTATGTTATCTTCTTATTAACATAAAGTATTATAAATCTTTAAATACTGTCAATTAAAAAATTAGTGAATCGAGTTTTTGAACCAGATTAATTATCCTTAATTAAGTCTACATTGATTTGTCGGGCCTGAAAATTCACTTCATCTGTATAATGATTACGTAATTGTTTACACAATTCTACCAGATGGATTAATAAAACTTTCGGACATTGCAGAATGTGTCTATATTTATCACTATTAATATTCATGGCAGGCTCGTTCAACTCTGTCGATTGCTCAATCGAATATTATAATAAATCTTTTAATGCAAAAATTTATTTTTCGAATACTTAATACAATTTTTACTATTAAATATTCAGAAAACTAATGAAAAAATATTATTATTAACTGGTAGAGACCATTAAAGTTTCAAAACAAAAAATTAATCTGACCCATTTTTATGAAGATGATATAAAAAAAATATTCAAAAAATTCTGCTCCTGGCGGTGTTCGAACCCCGTGCGTTAGCACATCGGCCGTAGACTTTGCAGCAAGCTAATTTTTTAGCTAAACATTTCTTAATTAAAATCATCCAGATGAATAAACAACCACTAATACTGATTGAATAATTGCTTGTAATAATTATAGTTTTTGGTATTTATATGGTGCATCTGTGGATATTTTCAAGCCAAAATTGGTTTTAAGGTGGTCTAACTTTTAACAATGGACGCCACTGGTTAGAAAAGAAGAAGATGCAGAAGAGTTTCAGTGCATTATTTTCAGTGACAACGGTAAATTCTCCGCGTAATTGTATGAGAATACATAAGTTTGGAACAATGTAAGTACATGAGAAGAGAATGCACAATGGTTATGGAGCAGAGTGGACGATACCACCACTCCTTACAACTTGTATCAGTGTTCCTCCACACCCCAAAGATTATGTATTATACTCCATGGTTCAATTATCTTCTACCATTTTCAATTAGGACACGACATTTAAGATACATTAATTTTGTATCAAAAGAAGGACAAGAAGATTTGATCAAGTGCTTTATGAGAAACAAGTATCAGAGAATGAATGTTTATTTAATATTGGGATTCAATGTTCAATCTTGAATATCCAATAAATAATCAATATCAATTAATATTTCTTCAATATTCATTACAGGCAGTTGTAAAATTTATTGTCACAGTTAATGACGAGATTATTTGTTATTTATGAATAGGTGTCAAGAAAATTAATGTTTCTTAAGAGGATTTTAAATTGAAAATTGCAAATTAGAAATATTTTCCCAATTGAAATTGGGAATTAAGACTTTCAATTTAATTATATTGAAAGCTATAATAATTATAGTTAAGATTCACTTAAATATGGACCTTTTTATTAATTAATGGGAGTTTAATTTGATAGGGACTTGTAATACATTTTGAAAATAAAAAAATAAGGACGTTTTTCAACTTATTGCAATTTCAGATTGATTTGGGTCAAAATACATTTTTGAAATAAAAAAGTGAAAAAGAAAATTGGATCAGATATTTTTAAGAAAATAGTGTTCAAAAATTTTTGGAAAAAATGGCCGCCAATTTGGCATAGAACACAAACAAATGTTAAACTTCTTAACGCATTTTGACAGAGCATGATCTACCCTATTAGCCGGAATTTAAAAAATTGCTTCTGTCTCTTTGAAAACCATAACGATTTGAAAAAGAATGTTAATTTCTATAATTATAAATATTCTATATCTATACGTTAATTTTATTGAGGCTTAGCGTAAAAAAAACATTGAAGAAATTTGTTTTATTGTTAGTTTTTATTATTAATATATTTAAACCAGCAAGTTTTCTATGTCTATTTTTACAGAGAGCACATCAGCAATATTTAAAGAATAAAATGTATCAACTTTCGCGCACTTCGGTATAGAATATTTTTTAGTTTCTCAATAGATTTGGCAGATTTTTAATCTCACAGTTAAAGGAAAATAGAAAAATGTATTAGTGATTTAACATGCGAAAGAATTGAAATTTAATTTTTTAATTTTTAATTTTTGTTAATTGCATATTTAAGAAAAAATTGTTACATGTCAAACTTCAAATTTCTTCAATTTGAATGAAAGAAACATGCCTATAGGTGAAATTTGATGTTTTACAACTTTTAATTTTTTAGTTCAAAAACCGAACAAGACAACTGTGTGAAGAATGTCCTTTTTACTTCTTTCAGATTCCAAACCACAAGCATGAAAATAAATATAATGAAATAGAGAATGGGAATAAAGCTCATAAATTTTATGTTTCTGAATGTTTATACATTATAATTCCGATAAGGATTGGATGTCCTAAGTCTATTTATATCAATGATGTCCCTCTGCTTCTTATGGGACCATAAAATAGAGTACAACCAACATCATTTTCAGCCTAGTTGAACAGGCTACGACAGATCAGTAAGTGACTTGATAAAATGTACTTTGCCTTGCAGGCGATAAGTTATCCGTTGCTGGAAGGATTACATACTGAATCTATCGCCTACGCAAGGAACCGGATCTGGTTTCCGTCCAGAACACGGAACACAGAACACGGAACATTAAACATTGAAAAAAGAGCACAGAATGATATACATATATAAATATGCATGCATGTATGTGCATATATGTGTTTATTTCTATCTGTATTGCCTATGCAGAGAAATGGCAATGTTAATCGTGCAAGAAGCATAATATCTGGATTTCGCGTATAATTTTGTCGTTTGCATGGAAACGGTAGAATACCGCATTTATTCCGGAAGTGTGCGGAAAATCTGCTGGAGTTCAACTCGGAATCAAGATAAAAATCTTTATCTTGACCATCAACAAGGAAGGCATTTGCATACCGTAGTTAAATTACGAAATACTTTCCATCTCGATTCATACTGGGAATCCCAGTCCCACCATTGATATATGTTGAAATTCAAATTTTAATCGCCATAGAAGCCAAATTTTTCTTATTCCTTTTATTAAAAGTGAAATAGCCTTTTATTCTAACAACTGCGAATTGTAGTTCACTTTCATGTTCTTTCTCAGGTTCAATTTCCCTTTCACGTTGTGGAGGGGTTTGATCATACGACTTTTTAGTGTACACCAGATTTCAAGATTTCGAAGACTGCATACAATTATAAGGACATTATAAGAGTTCAAATATTTCATGATATTTCAAGGGATTTGATTAGTTTTTGAGGAATTTCCCGGGATTCCATGGGATGTTGTTCTCCAAATTTCAGAATAGCCTAACTCCTAAGGGCTTCATTTTTAGTATAGACCAGATTTCGACTATTTCTACCAAAAAGTCATTAAATTTCTAAGGATTTGAATGATTTCAAAGATTATAAAAGCTTTCAAGGGCTTCATCAAAAGGTTTTACGATGATATCAAAGGATTTTTTGCAACACCCCATTCAAAAGTGAGGACTTTCATGTATCTGTGCTTCAATCAAGCATACTGTGCGAGCATAATATTAGCACATTCGCACATTAAAACACACCTATATTCCTAACAATTCCTTTAAAAAAATTATACTCAAATTCAACTGAAAACCACCACGAGTGTTCGAAAGTTCGGTGAAAAGGGCTGAAAAAGTGCTCAATAATTTTCACGGATGGTTGCTGCAAAAAACAGCGTGTGATTCACGTACGCATAGACAATGGCACTTGCAGATAATCGCTCTTCTGCGCCCTTATATCATAAATATATACCGAGGAATAACATGAGATTTCGCAGAATTTCGTATAATTTCAGAAATTTTTAAAGAGTTATATGTGACTTCAACGGATTTGAAGAGATTACAAAGGATTTCAAATAATTAGAAAAATTTCCTCGTGATTCCACAGATTTTTAAGGGATCTTACGAGATAAAAACCAATTATTATGGAAACTAAAACTGCTTTTTAAGTTGACATTTGAATATTGTATCAAGAAAAAAAATAATTTCTGTATGAATTAAATTATTATGTGTTAGAATAAAAAAGTGAAATTACCAACATAGTGTAGAGAATTGTATTGAAAAAAATGTTTGTTTTTTTAATATTACGTCGAAGGTTTGTGGAGCAACATACTTTTGTGCCAAACAGGTGGCCAACGTGGAACTCTAGCCATATATTAACTTAATTAATAGAAACTCAATTCGCAAGTGTTTCTGGCTCACTGCAATTTTACCACGTCACGATGGGGCTTTCCTTTTCATCTAAAGTCTGAAGTTTATTTTCCCTTTATTTATAAGACTGTAATTGAATATTAATAAAGGATTAATTTATTATTATATACCTACGATAAGATCTCCAAGTTACAGACATAAAAAATAAGCTTCTAGTGTGCATGATAAATAAAAAAAAATAGCAGAGCCTTTCTCCTTATCTAAATGTATTATCTTGTGTAAGGCCTTGCGCCCCAAGCACTAACCGTCAATTCAAAATGGAAAGTCTAAACCTGTAAGGCCCAAAAACTAACTTTTAAACTGATTGTCCCAAGATCTAAAAGATGAAAATATGATCCAAGATTACAACCCTAAAAAGCGTAAGGCTTAAAGACAATGCCCGATACACTAAATTATGAACCATAAGTGTGAAGCCTCAGATCCAAAGACTGGCCCAAACCTATACGCCCCAAAAAATAAGAAACGCAAAGAAGGCCTAAAAATACATACTTCTTTCGGTTTTCAGAATATTTTTGTCCCATATTGGATAATATTTTAATGCTTTTTAGAGGATAAATAATTGGAAGTAATTTAATTGAATAAGTTTGATGAAAATCGTACGAAATCCAAATACAGAAGAACCGCAGATATTTGAACTAGGGTCCTTTTGCCTAAATTACGTGATCTTTGGGTACTCTTTCAATATGGAGTTATTAAGCTGACTATAATAATACATAATATAAGGTTTTCAAGCGGCATGCGTGTCTGGAATTACTCTCGTTTGAATCTTGGACTGGCTTGACTTGTGCAGCCGCACTCGAGGGATAAAAGCGAAAATGTCAGGTTACGTAATGTAAACGCGTATTGGATAACTGGCACACGCGGAAATCAAGAAAATAATTCTTGGTCCCGGCGGGCGTGCCCGAGGGACTCCAGCGTTCTTCATTTTTTTACACAAGGTCCGGAAAAGGACACCCCTGTTTGTGACACGCCGGAGGTCCTAAGATCCTAAGAAATCCCCATAATAAGTTACCTGGGCTTCCGTAAAGTATAGCTCACGTTGAATCCCCTTCATTTTCGCGCAGGCGGTTATCCTCGAGGCCTCTTGCAATCGGCACGCGTTCGTGTTTTCGCGTGCAGAAACGGCGGCCTCTTTGCGAAATCGAGTTCTGCCCCCGAGCGATCCTCAACTTTATCATATATGCTTGATACTTGGCGGATCGATTGCACACGTTATATGACTCTAGGAAACCAAAATAGAGCAAAAAAGGAGTATAACCTATCGTAGTCGAACTTTCTCAAATTTGCTTGAAAATAGGATATTTCGAAATAGGAGTGACTTTCTGTGTCGATAAGACCGATATAGATCAGGATAGCCCCTCTTAGATGAACTGCTTATAAAATGTGTATATGTAATTATTGGGGTTAGATGGGATCAGAGCGAAAAATATTAAAAATCAACATTGAGGGATGATTTGGCGGAAATGTCAAATTTTAGAGATGTGACTCTGAATTTCTATACTTGACTATAATATGACATATTTTTGTAAAAGTGTAAGACAAGAGTCAACTTAATGATTTTTATAAATTCATGATGAAACAAACAGTATATGCTCACATTTATTTATTTCCTTCCAAAGTCCAACACTAAATCTCATTTTGTCCAAAATCCCAAACCCACAAGTGCCAACCAGTAGGGCCCAAAACTAAAAATACAAAAAAGTCCCATAAAGAAGGTCCAACAAGTTTAAAAAAATATAAGACCCAGAAACAAGTCCAAGCCTTAAGGCTCGGAATGACAAATACAAGAATATTAAGACCCGAAGAACATACGTCATATAAGGCTAAACCCCAGGGCTACAAAACACTAAAAGAAACTTTTTCTTCATTTGGTGAGAATTTGGAAATAGAAGTCGGTAAATTTGGCACTTTCTTAACTCATTTAAATCGAAAATTTCTTAGGATTTTAAGTAAGAACAACTTGAAAAGAATTGTGTTTTCGTGGTCATCTATAGTTAAAATATGAGTCCAATAAAGCCGCGAATTCTGCTAAATTAAATGAATTCCCATATGCATTAAATTAATTTTAATGTTGTACAATAGAATTAAATGGAATTAAATGGAATTCAAAGGAACTCAGCGGAATTTAATTGAATCAAATTTTATTTCGAGGAAATTAAGCCCTATTTAGCGGACCTATTAAACTAAAATTAAATTCACTCGATTAACGGACGACCGAATCCACCTGCGTTTAAAAGTAATTCAATTTAATTGAAGATAATTGAAGTGACTTTAAAGTAAATCATCTGAATTATAAGTTAACTCACAGCATTGACAAAACTCAGTGTGAATCAACATTGATTATATTCAAAATGAATTTAGTGAAATTGGTCACAAATAATTTATCTAGTCTTTGTTTAAGTTTATGCTACATTTAAAAAAATTAATTCACTACTACTTAAATTCGAAGTAAATTTATTTGAATTTCAGGAAATAATATTTTAACGAATTTCGCTAAACGTTAAAGCAAATCTAACTGAATTTCAAGTTCAACTGAATTCAAGTTATCTAAAATTAAATTAAGGGAATTCAGGGGAATTAAACAGAATGCAAGGGAATTCAAGAGAATTTCATAGAATGCAATGCATTTCAAGGGGAATTCACCCCTATTTTAATTAATTCAACATCATTCAAAGTGCATTGAACAAATTTAATTAAATTCAACGAAGTTATAATGTAATATTAATTCAAAAGAATATGAATATAGAACCATTAAATTCAATATATATTCAGCAGAATTATGTTGAATTCAAATAAATCGCCAGATATATTATTTCACCTAATGCTCTTATTAAAATGAAAACTAATTTCTTGTTTCGCCCTAATTTCTTAAATATTCATGTAATTGAATACAAAAGAAAAATATTAAAAAGATGATTGTCCTCTAAAGATTCGGAAATTTCCGTTATGAAAGTTTCTGTTGTATTTTTACAAAATTATAATTTATTTCGAACTTTTCATAACGGAATATCTTCAATTTATCTATAATGGATGAAATTCCATACAATATTATCAAAACAATCTGAAGCAACAAAGAGTAATAACGAAATTTGTTCAGTTACATCCAAAGAAAACGTTTCTTCTATTAAGCAACAAACTGGCATGCTCGAGAAAAGATTTTGGAGAGAAGCGAATACAAAGCGTGAATATGAATCGGAGAGAAAACACGATTGACAATATGCATCCAAAACCAGTCCACTTTCGCTTCCGCCTAAAATAAATAGTCGGGTCCGAGAAAAGTAACTCAAGGAGAATATACAAAGCGGTTCGGTAGACAGTAGAAGCATTTACTTTTCTTCAATGTTTCATAATCCAGAGAGGTTACACAAGTAAATAACATCTCACAAAGCCGGCAACAATTATGTTTTCAAGAAGCACTATATTGAGTTATTACGGTATTATGGGATATTGTGGCAAATTATTCAATTATTATTTATAGGGCTGAAACCACTTGCAAAAAGTAATTTTCTATCTTTTTAGATTTGGCAAATTGTTGGCAATTGTGAAAATGATACGTTCTACATCGAAGGGAGTTCAAATTAAATGCATATATAAGGTTTATTATTTTTATGTGGTTTTAAGATCCTATATTATTACAATGGATTTGATTACATGGTTATATTGTATTTAGGTTACAATCAGGTATATGCAAATAATCAAAATCATCATTTATATTTATAAAGTACCAAAAAGACAAATAATGTGAAAAAATTAAAAAATGATATAGGTTTTGCAGCTAGAAATATATTGCTGGAGAGATATGTAGCTGAATTTCCAATATAGTTTAGGTAAAACTGCAAAACTAGATAGCCAAGATGAATAAATAGCCTGCAACAACAGCTTTTCAAACAATCTAGCAGTCATAATCACCTAGAAAGTTTGGACTTTGCGGGTATACGAGTATTGCCATGTTGGAAACCTAACTTTAAACGCAAGAAGCTTGTGTCCTGATTGCATCATGCAAGCTGAACAAAAGTCCCATTCACAGAAGCCAAAGCTGTAATTCTCGAAATATTAAACGTGTTTAATTTTGAGTCTCATCTTGATTGACACAACATGTGTGAAAAGTGAAGAAATTACTGGAAAAAGTGATAAAGTGCCGTTTAAAAAATACGCGCCGCCTTTTCCTGACATTTTTGTTCCCCCCCCCCCCCCCCCCCGGCTTAACACTTTTTCTATAGTAATTGCCTGTAAGTATAACATTGGCGTAACGCTCGAGATGCCCCCCCCCCCCCCGAAGCGTCCTAAAAAGGTCATATAAAATTAGGTTTTCATAATCTTAGCCAGAAGCAAATATACATATGAAAAAAAACTGATTGGATTCGATTGCGAATGATTGAAAAAAATTTCAGTCATTCCCAAATTGTGTTTCTTAATCAGGAACGATTGCGGCCGACTATAGTTGTATATCGTTCTCAATCGGGACTTGAGATGAAGTAAATCTGTCATTATGTTGTTGGTAGCATATAGATCTTCCGGGAATTACTTGAAAAAGATTATTTAATTTTTTGTAAATTAGATCTCTGTGAAAGATTATAATAATTAGACAGGTTTTTAGAACCTGTTTAAATAAATTTCATTTTGATTTCCAAATTGAATTTTCAAATGACAAAAGTGTAGAAAAATGTCACATTTGTACGCATATGATAAAATTGAGACAATCATTATTTCTACAATCTAAAATTAAATTTCATCGAGTCAGACGTATTACAACAATTCTTTATACTTTTGTTTCATATAGACAAAAGTAACTTTATTGCCAAAATAACAAACGAATCAATTTAGAAAAAAATAATAAATACATGACAATTTTTTCGAGTTTTTGATTCATTTTCTTTGTAGGGTACATTACTAATCGTACATTTAATAATACATTGTTTAATTAATGGATTCTATAAGAAATTGCATAAATTATGTGACATATTTTTCTGAAATCGTACAAAATTTGACTCCAAAATTACATATTTATGTTATAATTTTTGTCTTTTTCTCTGTAAATATCTTTTAATTTAAAAATCAAAGTTCTTACGTCAACTTGAACTTGAAGTCTTGAACGATTTTTATCAAATCTTGAAATAGCGCTATTTTTAACTGCAATATCCTGCAAATTCCGGATTTTTTCGTTTTTCTCCCTAAGAGATAGTAATCCGCGAAAAGTTAGCAAACCCCCAAAGTGTACTGTTTTAGAGTGATTCATATTTTCTGTTAAAAAATTGAACCTTCGGAGGGAAAATTTTTTGTTAAGAATGAGTGACACCTTAATTTTAATAATGCTACGAAAATGTGGAAGAATGGACCTTTTCTAATTTGTTCTTGAAATATGATTTTCGTCCATTATTTCGACAACAAAGTTACTTTTGCTTATATAAAAAAAAAAAACGTAAAGACAGGTGAATAGGTCTAACTCGATTGAATTAAAATTGGCATTGTGTAATTTAAATTAAATCAAATTTTAGAATTTTTTTTTCTCTCGATTTTATAAAGAAATCGAGTGTGACAATAACAACAAGAACAATAACTGACTTAGACTTAAGTAACTTACTATATACCTGCAGTATCGCTTAACCACAATGAAATTGTTCAAGCGGTCCCAATCGGGTCCAATCATTTTTTTCTAGAAGGGATATCTGTGTTAGCTAGAAATTTATTATCACTTCAAGCAGGAATCGCAGCAAGAAAGGTGTCTAGCCAAACCCTGCAAGAAAATCTATTGGACACATTTAGCTATTTAGAAAGACGAAATGCAGCAATATTTTTCAGCTCGAATAGCAAGAATTCTAGGCAATACACCTAAATATTTTTGTAAGTGTGATCAAATTCGGGTAAGAGAGATCCTACTTTTTTTCTTTACCATTTTATACTGATTCTTTTAAAACCCTAGGAATTGTCTATATAATTCTTCCTTCCCAAAATTAATAAACTTTCCACAGTTTAAATGACAATACTTAATATTGATGAGAATAGGCAAACAAAGAATCAGCAGCCAAATAAAATACTTTAGAATCTGTGACATTCGAATGCAATTCGCCAACATTGGATAACGTTGTGAGTCATCGTTATAGTCTACATTAATATTTATTGAATTCAATATCTATTTATACTATTTTTATCGAATTTGAAAAAAATTACACAGATATTATCTTAATTATTCAAACTGCCATTTGATAAATAATAAAATAAATTCGGGAGCATTATTTTAGACCTAATATTATTGGGAATCATATTTTCGAGTCTTATGGTTCTGGACTCTACGGTTTAGATCTTGCGAATTGGGACTTACGGTATGTGTTTCGTACATAAGGCTTCGTAAGTAAAATTTGGGATTAAAGGAACAAATTTGAAAATTTAGGTTCATTATTGGTTTTTCGTGCAATCTATTAAAATTAGATTCCACAGTACAAAAAACCAATCGTGCAAAAATAAGTCACATTTCAGTACCGGTTAGTCTAAATGAGTATAGGGATATTAAGAGAGAAAAATAGACAAACACAACTTAAAAACACTAAAAGCCCTCTATGCTCATATCCATTAAGGAAGCACACTATAGTTATCTTTAATGAAAAAATGAGTATTGTTAAAAATGCTTGTCAAAATCAAAGAAATCCATTTCTAATTGTAACTAATTTTGGAAGAGTACTGAAGGCGAGCCTTAGAAAAAAATATTTCAGGTGAAATTTGTTCATTCATTTAATAACAGTTATTCAGAGTTTTATGTTTTTGGTTTCTCTTCAGGTAAAAGTTGCAATTCTTATTTAATTCTAATGTTTTCGGGCTCATTCTATTCCTTGAAGAATTCTCTACAAATATCTTTGGTACATTTTTATTCAAAACATTTTATTTAAGAGAAATATTGTTTATAAAATAGCAATTGTTCAATTTCAGAATATAATTATTCGCATAAAAACGTACAGAAGAGATTTGTAGATAGTCCTTTGAAGAATAAAATGACCCACACAACATTAATAATAAATAAGAATTCTAAATAATTATTGTTGATTAAATAATTTCAACCTGAAATATTTCTTCTAAAGTAAACTTTCAGTTATCTTCCAAAGTTAGTTACAAGTAACAATAGCAATATTTTCCTCAATTTTAAAAATAATTTTTAACAATGCTCATTTATCAACTTCAGATGACTAGTGTATATCCTTAATATAGATTGCAGATATATTTTTAAAAATCAGACAAAAACAGTAGCTGTGGTGAAGAATACTTAGAAAATATTTAGGATTAGAAAAATCTTGAACTTTTTTTCATCCTAACTTCAATTAGTTTCGTTGCAGCCTCTTCATCTACGCAAAAAAGATTGTTTTTACCGCTAGATAAATTTGACAGGTGCGTAGAAAACAACTGACAGAAATTCTGCAGTGAAACTTTAAGAAATTAGGATAAAAAGTCTCGAATTTTACTCGCGATGTTATTATGTTTTCAGCGCTTCATAAAAAATTGGGAATGATTTAGGATTTGGAATTTCAAAAATGGGAAATAGGGAATCAAAAAACAGTGGGACCTATCATATCCAAATTTCTTAAATTTACCTAAAATAGGGGATATTTTTACACTCATGGGTCTAAATGAATTTAGATATTTTAGAAATTCATTAGGTAAATAAAGCTTCAAAACAGTAGGAATTCTCAAATTCAAATTTCAGGAGATGAAACCAAATTTTAGTACTTATCTGCTGTACGAACCAATAGATTACAATAATAAAAACAAACAATTGCAAGCATATCAGTCAAATAAAATTTCATATCTGGAAAAATAGACGAATAAAACCGATACAATAGAAGCGCTCACATCGAAATTTTCCCAATTTTTTATCAAACATACTCAGGACCTATATTTAGGACCTACTAAGGACCTAAAAAGTAACTCACCTGTCCTCGAGATGACTGCCAGGACGACCAAAACGCTACTGAGTAAAATCATCTTGCCTTTCCTGGATTCTTATTAACTGAAAACTTGTTTTATCAACACGAGATTATTTGTTTCTTCCCCCTTGCACTCATTCATGCGATTTGAATTCGCGAAGGCACTGAACCGAGCATGTGGATGTAAGGGATGATTGAGGATGAAAAAAGCGGATATTTGAAAATATCGATTATTGCACTGAAAGCACTGCTCCTTTGTAATCCCGATAAGGTGGTCCACGGGACTAAATCGAGTTTCGAAGGAGGACAGAGAATGTCACGAGGAGAGGCTTACGGAGCGCCGTTCAAAGCCGCGAGAGCGCCATTGACGTCGCAAAACATATGCTTCAGTCACGAAGAGAGAAAGGTGACTGGGTACGTAAGGCGTGCTCAATACCTTCTGTCTTCTTGGCATAGTCACCTTTCTAGCAAAATGCAACAAAGAAGGGAGTGTTAACTATACCAGGCAAGTTACCATTCCACCACCATCAGCATTGCTACCACCTCCATGAACTAGGTTTGCTACTGAGATTCTCGATGGAAATGGTCGTCGAGCGTCATCGAAAGTCGTCGACACCAGAAAGGAAAAGAGGGTTGCGGTCTGTGGATAGTGGTTTTCTTGGTTTTAGACAGGATCTTGAAAGACAGCTAAGCGGTTGCAGGATTTCGGAAGAGCACCCATCGTGAAGAACTCCTATTGTTCTTTGGCTGAGATTATCTTCTTTAACAGCATGTGGCAATATCAGCTTGTTCCGATTCGGGGGTTTTGATGGATTCATGGACTCGTGGAGACAAATTTATGGGACCTAGGTTGGTAATTAAAAAAATCAGGTCATGAAGCTGATGGCAAACGCTCATCAAAAGGAGTTTCGTAGCCTCCACCCCTCCTTCTCTTACCACCTCTTATGATTCCCCTCCGACCCGCATACCCATTCCTCAATATTTTCTCCCTTTTACCCCAAGCACCGCCCAGCATACCAAAATCCTTCTTCGCTCTCCCCTCTTCCACTTGCAAACACCCCACCCCTCACCCAACCACCCTCTTCTACATCGAATGCTTGTTATATATATATATATATATATATATATATATATATATTAGGGTGGTCCAAAAAACGCTTTTCGAGCTACAGAGCAAGTCACCCCCCAAAAAAGTTTCCATTTCCGGAGAAAAAAAATCCCTAATTTTTTGTTTACGAAATTCGAATATTAACACGTGCCACCGGGCACTTCAAAATCCCATTTAATTAACATGTGGAAATTTTGGATTTTCGAAAAATTGAACTCATACTTCAGGGTTTCATCGAAACATGCCAAACATTTTAGGGATTGAAGAGGAGTGCCTATGAAATAAAAGCATACTAATAACTTTTATTTTTAACCCACCCTTACCCCCCCCCTACAGCGCCCCAAATATGACCCAAAAATAAAAAACTACATTTTTACGTATTATTGTTACTTTTTAGCAATTTCCGTCGTCTTTTTCATACAAATAATTACTAATGGAAAATTTGAATATTTCCCATGACTTTTTAAACAATTTTCAATTGTATAAACAAATGTAACTTATTTAAATAATTATTTATTCCCAAAAGTTGTAAAAAATAATCGTATTTTCTGATTGAAATGTAATAGTTTGTCATTGTTGGAGTAGTGATTCTTTTAAAAAACATTGAGTAATTATTTAAACAATTACTTATTCTTTATTCTCAACATTTCTAAAAATTGACCGAGAGATGTCCAGTTTTTTTCTGAAATTGGTATCCTATGCTACTTTTTGTTGAATAATTATATAATTTTTATACATATCTTTCAATGTTCAATAAATTTCTATTTGTTTAAACATTTTTTATTTGCTTAAGCAGTTTTTTTTCGTTAACTTTAAAAAAAATATAATACATATAATTATTTTTCTGACTGTATAGTGTATAGAAAGAATATATTAACCATTTTTCAATTGTTTAAACAAATATAATTTGTGTAAACATTTTTTTTCCTAACATATTTTTTAAATCGTATTTTCTGAATTAAACATAATATTGAATGATTTCGAGGAGTAGTAAAACGTCGTGTTATTGTTCAAACAATTTTGATTAGTTCAAGCAGTTTTCTATTAAAAAATGTGGATCAGTAATATAAAATATTAAACATGGAATTATTTTCGTAAATATATTTTAATATATGTTTTTTGTGTCTTCCAATATGTCAGATTGATATTCATAAGATTTTAAAATGCTATAATGAAATATAATCTAAATCCTTTTCATATGCAGTCTAATTATGAAGAAATAAGAAGAAAGCAATGATAAGTACACTTTTATAATTCAAATTTTATTATGACTTTGATGATTTATTTAATAATGCGCCAAAGAAGATGTAAACCATCCATACTCAATTTGAAGGAAATTTGAAGGAAAGAACAATAATTAATTGTATAAACAATAACATCATGTTTTTAGCAGAATTTACTACTCCTTGAAATCATTCAATATTATGTTCAATTCAGAAAATACGATTTAAAAAATATGTTTGGAAAAGTAATTGCGTTCAAACAAATTGTATTTGTCTAAATCATTGAAAAAATGATTGATATATTCTTTCTATACACTATAGAGTCAGAAAAATTATTATATGTATTTAATTTAATTTCTTTAAAGTTATCGAAAAAAACTGCTTAAGCAAATCAAAATTGTTTAAACAAATAGAAATTCATCAAACATTAAAAGGAATGTATCAAAATTATATAATTATTTAACAAAAAGTAGCATAGGATACCAATTTGAGAAAAAACTGGACATCTCTGGGTCAATTTTCAGAAATGTTGAGAATAAACAATAAGTAATTGTTTAAATAATTACATAATGTTTCAAAAAAATTACTACTCCAACCAATGAAAAACAATTACATTTCAATCACAAAATACGATTATTTTTTACATTTTTTGGGAATAAATAATTGTTTATATATGTAACATTTGTTTAGACAATTAAAATTGTTTAAAAAGCCAAGGTAAATATTCAAATTTTCCATTAGTAATTATTTGTATGAAAAAGACGACGGAAATTGCTAAAAAGTAACAATAATACGTAAAAATGTAGTTTTTTT
>CAKNXH010000568.1:144458-162702 GCA_932178445.1 Andricus quercusramuli
GTTGCATTGGGGAGTTAGCCCAAAGCAACGCGGCTGACTGCAAGAGCTGCAGCTCAATACGTCAAAGGCATTTTTGTTAGAGTTTGATTTTTGAATAGTCTACATGGGGCTGTCTCAGTATATATTATCACTCGCGTACGCATTTTTGTAATGCAATCAAGTGATCTGATAGCAGTATCTCCCATTAGACATATTGGGCAAAGCCCGCTATCGGCGGACCGAGTTGCAGCCAAGTGTATGAAGGGTGGACTTGCGGCTTAAGGTGGAATCCGAACCACCAAAACCTCAACAAATCTACATAGAAAAATTTCCAAAGTTACCGGCTCAAGGATTGCACATCGGACTTCTAACGTGAAGTCCGAGCATCTATACACCTGAGCCACCGAGGCTCTATTACTGTTATTTTTGTCAAAAACGTTTTCTTGGGTGAACCCAGTTTTTCTTCATCGGCCACTGACTAAGTCAAGTACCTGATGAGATGAGGATGTTATGAATTCATTTAATACCATATTTTAAACTATAGCGACGATGCTCTAGTAGGTACAAAATTAGGAGAATGGTGTAGTTTGCTGTTTAACTATTACCGCTGTTGTCCTTACACATCGGCAGAGTGCGACGAAGGTGACGTCAATCGCAACTACCATCTTCTTATTATTGAAAAAATGATGAAGCTACTTTAAAGAAAAATAAGGAAGGAAAATAAATTATCAATTAATATTTATCGCAAAAGCAATTGTTTCAAAATGAGGAAAGTCGAAAAAGTTGAAAAATACAATAGAAAAAGATACGCCAAGCACTTTGCATGACTTAAAATGTGTACAAGGGATGTAATACGGGCTCAGCACACAAATTCAAAAGAACCTTAAGTACTTTGTCTCTGTTTTGCCTTGCCCCTACGTATGTTTTTGACTTGTAAATACTTGTAAAATAGCTCGTACTCTGATCGGAAATCCATGAGAAATAAGTCCCGGCTAGATTCGGCTACACACTATAGCGACGATCGTTCGGGTGAGTTTGAAACAGTCGCTAAATTAGAATTCTTGGGCGACAAATTTTTCTCGATTTTCTCAGTTCGAGTGAGATTGGACTTACGTTTCATTTTAGTTTGTACGGTAGAACAGTCCAACATGTTGAAGGCATTTTTGTAGAGTAGGATTTTAGAATAATCTGCACAAGGCTGCCCCGGTTTTTATCATCAGTCACGGACACGTTTTTCAACTGGAATCAAGTGATCTGATAAGAGCAGTATGCCTGATTTGACAGATTGGGTAAATCCTGTTTTTTTTACCCTGCCATCCACAGCAGCCAAATAAGTGGCATGTTTAAGTTATTCACAGGATTTTTAGTGAAAAGCCCTGCCTTCCATTGAATTCTACCAACTTAAATATAGCGAATTTCACTTCATTGTTCCAATTAATTAGACTATGTGAAATTAGCACAATTTCACATTAATCTGAAAACCAAATTCCGTGGAATTACAATAACTAAGTTAATAATTGATATTATTTTTTCGGCCACAGTAATTAAATAATGAATTTATTTATGATGTTAGATATTCCTGATTACTGGTCAAATAATTTTCTGGAGAAACGAGAAAAAATCTGCCTCGACCTGGATTTGAACCGGGAACGCCACTATTGACGAGTGGAGCGTTAACCAATTACGCCGCCGGGGCTTCAGCAGATAGTTTCTCGTTTTTCCTATATCCACAGGATGACGTGGGTCTGCATCTTTGTAGCCTGTGAAATTTTGATGATTAATTCTAGCCTGAATAAATTCACCGAATCTGAATACAATTTAATAATTGATGTTATTTTGTCGACCAGGGCAATTATTCAATTTGATGTTAGATATAAAGCTACGGTGGCGTAATTTATTAACGCTCCACTCATTAATAGTGGCGTTCCCGGTTCAAATCCGGGCCGAGGCAGATTTTTTCTCAATTCGCCAGAAAATTATTTGACCAGTAATCGGAAATATCTAACAGAAAGTGATACAATAACTGAGTTCCACTCAATTCGACTGAGTTCCACAGTACTGCGAGTGAAGTTCATTCAACTGAATTTCAGTGAGTGAATTTAACGGAATTAGACAAAATGAATTTCACTAAAATTGTGAAAATTGATTCTCCGTAAAGTAATTCCACAGAATACGCATGAAAGCCGCTTATTCCAGGACTTGAATTCCGCCGAATTTTTCTGACAAGTGATATCCGAGAAATGTCACTGCAGTCCCATTAGTGAATTCCGTCGATCAAATCAAGTGCGTTCAACTAAATTTCAGCAAGTGAATTCCAATATATTGCACTGAATTCCAAAAAGCGAATGTCACGGAAGTATAGTGCATTTTTTTTAAATTTCAGTAAGTCCATTCGATTAAAATTATACTCATTTTCACCAACGAAATTCCACTTCATTGAGCGACTTTCATAAGTTAATATCACAGAATTACAGAATTACCGTGGAATTTGCTTGAATTCCAATAAGTTAATTCCATGAAATTTAACAGACTTCTAAAGGATCCCGACTGCAAAATCATGTGAATTTAATTGAATTCATATGAATTCCTCTAAATTCAAGTAGATTGCATAGAACTTCAAAAAATATTCTACTCGAAATTAAGAATTCCACTAGATGAGATTGAGTAACAGTAAGCCAAAACGGCAGAATTGAACCGAATTACTCTCTATTCCACTGAATTCAAATTGTTTTGAAAATTCGTAGTGAAACCCAATAATTTATAGAATTCAAGTATACTTGAACCTTATAGAAACTTCGTAGAACTTAAGGGAGTTTATCTCGAAATTCGAAAGAAATTCATAGAATGTTATTGAATTCTATTCATTTCAACTGGAATTTACTAAATAAATTTTACTGAATTCCGCTAATGAATGAAATATTTTCAATTGCACAATATTTCGATAAGAGATTTTCGTTGAATTTCAATCGATAAAATGTACTGAATTCCTCAGAACTCAACAGAATTCTAAATTCTACTGAATTAGAATATGATAACTTGACTGCAATTAAGAATAATCCATCGAACACAAGAGAAATCAATTTGGCTCTAAAAGAATTCCACAGAATACGAATTAATTCTACTTATTGCGGGACTCGAATGCCACTCAATTCTACTAAATGAAATATGATCAATTCCAATGCAATTCGTTATATGCATTTGGTTTTTTTTTATACCTAAGCCATTTCCCTTTCGGGGTAGGCGTGAAACTACCCGATTCGGGTAGTGTTTCTAGGTGGATTATTTATTACTAGTAGTACTATTGTGAAGTGGGACGATGGTCGTGGGGGTTAAGGCATAGGCTTTGGACCCACTCCGTCGGATTGCGGGTTCGATTCCCGCCTCGCACTCTGGAAGAGCCTCGGCGGCTCATGCGGTGAACACTTGCCTAGCAAGGTTCATCTCCGGAGAGTCGTAGGACCGGTACCTCTAGAGAAAAAGGTTCTCTAAGTACTTAATGCTATTGCTCTTGGTGGTTCGGAACCCACCTTAAACTGTAGGTCCCCCTCCTACCACCAAGTAAGTGTGTGGGGGGTGTGTAAAGGAATAGGGAAGAGATACAAGAAAAATGTAAACCCTTAGGGGACACATTAGAAGCTTCCATTCCACTACTATTGTGGGCTCACCACACCCACGACGGGCCAACAGCACGCAGTATTCCCGAACGGTCACCCATCCAAGTACTAACCGCGCCCAACACTGCTTAACTTCAGTGATCTTACGAAAACTGGTGTTTTCAGCTAAATTTTAACTAAATTTTACTGAAATTTTAAGAATTTAAGTATACATTCAACTGAATTTCAGTGAGTGAATTTCACCACATTCAATTGAAGTTTAGTAGATGAGTAAATTTCACTGGTGTCAAATTCTGGAAGTTACTTACACCCTGAATTCAGATGAAATACACAGTATAGAAATAAAGTGAATTACCCATAGATTCCGCTAAGTATTACAGGTCGAAAAGGAATTCAATTTAATGATTAAACTCAATTTCAATAACAGAATTCTCCAGAGTTTAAGTGTATTCTACTGAATTTCTCCAAGAGAATTCCACTGAATCAAGAGAACTACTCTGAATTAAAATAAAATGGGATACTAAGAAAAACTCACTGAATTCCAAGAAATTTCTATGAATAATTTCAATAGACAAATATTACTCAATTCAAATAAATATTTTGAATTATATCAAGTGATTTTCGTTAGGTTCTACGGACTTGGAAATAAATCAACGGAATTGCAATAATTATCGCTAAATCGGAAAAATTTGAAGTCCAGAAAAGATTGGCGAAAGTCCGGAAAGTCACATTCGCAGCAAATCTCATTTCAAAAAATTGGAAATCCAAAAAATATTTGTAGAAACGCGGCAAATCATATATGCCGCAAGTCACATGTTCTGCGAGTCACATTTGCCATTAGTCACATTTGCGGCTAGTCACATTTATGGGAAGTTCACACAAAAAACTTCTGTGATTAGTTGAAAAAATAATGTAGTTCGCACCTTTTCCCTTTTCCAACTTCCTGTGAGGGGTGGGATGACACTGTTGTTATTGGTCACTGAAATAACTGAAGTCAGGCCAATACTTTTTGTTAATTTGTTGTGGCCGCCACATTCTTTCCAAATCAGAGATGCCGCAATTTGACTTGTGTCAAATGTGCCTTGCCACAAATATGATTTGTTGCATTTTTGCCAATTTGTTTTAGACTTCAAATTTTTCAAAATGAGATTTGCCCTAATGTCACTTGCCATAAATGTGACTTGCCGGGCGCTGGCATTGTCCATACTCAAGTTTCATTGCATTAGTGAATTCGACTGAATTCAAGTAAAGTCCAAGGGGAATCTCTGAATTCTCTTGCAGTCTGAAGAAATTATATCACTGAATTGAATTCATTTTTTTTTAAAGCCACTTAATTTGATACTAAGTGCTTTCTATTGTGTTCGTTTCAAGAACAATGTTCTGCAAAATCTGCATAGTGGGCCCCATATAATTTCATCGAATTAGCTTGGACTATACTAAATTCAAATGAACACAAGTAAGTGAAACTCACTGGTTTATAGCCAAATCGTTGGAATTTAAGGGATCTCTTCTGAATTCTACCAAGGTTCGTGGAATTTCATTGAGGCTGTTGAAGCAGTGTCCACAAAAATGGCGAAATCTGTGAAGGACTCAAACTTTACGACTAAGATTCGATAAGTCGGGATTACTGTTTTAAAAACGAACTTTGTAAGTCTCTGGGGTTTCAAAAGAATACGGTTACTTCTCAAAAGTGTAGCAACGACGTGAAGTGTGAAGGAAGCCGACTGACAGCTGATGGCGCTGAAAGCTTGACCCTACTGGATCTTACTGGATCGTCGCATCTGCATTCTGATGCCACCACCTGTTTTGGCGGCAATTAAAAATTTCATTAAAAAATGCAATTTGCGATTTTCTTTTCTTCTTTGTTCATTGACAAGTCCGAAAGATTGACGAATTCCACAGTATCACTGCAATTCGAATAAATGATTAATTTCTTCTTAGAATAATAAACGAGGTCTCGAAAGAGGCAAAGAGTACAAGTGATATTAATCGATAATAATTTTGCAATTTTCATTGAAATTATTTATTGAAATATTTACAAATCTTGTCTTGACAAGATAATAAATTTTTAATGGTTTTCAGTAAAAATAATGTTTTCTATCATAGAAAAAGTTTTTTTTCCCAGAGATCTGATTTTTGGCACAAATACCTTAAGCTGCTTCCCTCGCTAAAATTATTTGCGCTTTTAATTGTCGAAAACTACCACATTTCCAATTTGCAATAGTACAGTTTAAAAGCCTTGTAATATGGTATATGTGTTGATGGGAAGAATAATGCATATTGTACTTCTAACCTAATGCCCTAATATATATTCATAGCTCATATCAATGGAATTCCTCTGAAATCAGCTGAATTTCGTTAATAAAATTGAGTTCCGTTGAACTCTGCAAATCGATGACCAAATTTCATACAAACATAGAAATCAGGTAAATTCAATTGCCTTAAATTACACTGTCAAGTTGAGTTTATTATACTTATTTCTACTAACATAGCCAGATATTGTAAGCCACTTCTAGTTGTAGATTCATGTTACCGACATTCTCCAACAACTGGACAATTCTAGGGTTCGTGTCCGATATAAAACTAGATGCTTCTACATTTACCACGTGCAGTGGACACAAAAAGTAGAATTATCTATTCTACTAATCAAAGTCCAATATTTCTCACCTACTCAATTAAAAAAGATAAAACAAGAATGCATACTTGTAAATACATTTTTTTTCTTGTTGAAAAATTGTTCCCACACCAATTCTTTCAACCAAAATGTTAACTACTCTTGAGAAAAGCTTGGTTTCATTTCTGAGAGGTATCTTGTATCGATTATTTGATCGTGTAATGCAATAATTAATCGATCAATCGCTTAGCCCTGCTAAGAAAGCGAAAGGTCTCTTTGCTCCGTATATAGCTGAATGAATAAGCGTTTGATCGCCATATTAACTGACAGTTTGATTCGTACTTGGCAACAAATGCCAGATTTATTTATAACGTATATAGACACACCCAGACAAAAGCCCTAGCTGCACGCTTGTCTCTCCCCTAACAATTGAACGTTCAACTAAAATTAACGCATAACATATTCCAGCTTTTATATTCAGATAAATATTATGCCCCAAACAAATCTTTACTTCATGTGCAAACGCAATCAGAAAGTCTTTACTCCATTAAATTAATTATCTAACTATTTGAAACTCGTTCACTAAGATTAAAAAATTTTGGACATCCATCCGGAAATAAACCGCGAAAAAAGGTGCTCAACCGCAGTGATTGCCATGACCACGAGTTTGCTATAGATTATGTCTCATTTCTTACAGTTCTTTGATTTATATAATTTGCATATTGAATCTTTTTTACTTTTTATTATATCTTCTTGATTTAATTTTTACTTTTACTATTTACTTATGATCTGAAGTCATATTTCTGTACAAAAATAATTAATTCATAAAGTTTATTGATTTCTATCTTTTGCATATTGAATCTTTTTTATTTTTTATCATTTCTTCTTGATTTAATTTTTTTTTTAACTATATACCTATAATCTGAAATCATATTTATGTACCAAAATAATTAATTCATAAAGTGTGAAATGTAAAACGATAAATGGCAAGTGTATGCAAATTTGATATCAAGTATAATAATATCTCGTATTTACCCAGAATCCTGTCACCCTTGAGAAAGATAAAAATGACTTTCTCGTCTAGTAATCACCCGGATGTATATATCCGTATCTGAATCTACAATAAGCAATTTTATGTATCTATCAGCACTTTATAAAAAAGTAGTTAAACCGTTAAAACTGATTTCTGTGTGCCAAGGAAAGTCTGTTCCTACAAAGTGTACGATACGCCCTTTCCCACATATTTCAAGAATTTTATTGCGAAGTTCTTTTTACATATACAAATGTCATTCAAGTAAAGATGAAGTTCAGGATAATATTCCCAGGATTCGAATTACAAGGGGCATTATCTACTTATAGCTAGAACATTGAACAAAGGAAGTGGAAATGTGGGTCGCAAATTATTTATAAGATTAATACGTTAATGATTGAGTTCATACATTTAGTTTCAGGTTAATAAATTTAGTTTCAGTTTAATAAATTTCTCCTTGAGTAACTAAATAAATATTAGTTTATAAAATTAATTTGAAATTTACTGAAATATTATATTTTGTAATCGAACTAAGATCAGATTATTGCCTTACTTACATATCTTAAATTACAATTTTCTTAGCTTATTCTAAATTGTTCAATTTATTTTTTTATTATTCTTCTTTTTGTGTACTTCTTTATTCATGAAATGAAAACAATTTAGGCATCACAAATTTTAATCTATATGGATTTTGAAAAATTTTAATTAGAATAACTGAACCTTCTCACAACTTCAAATGTTTATTAACAATGCTCTCATTACAAAATTGATGTTGTATTCTGTTAAATTTTAAATCTTACTATACTAAAATTAACGGAATCGTTATCGGCTGTTATCAAAAACTACAAACTCTTTAAAAAAACGATCGTTTTTTTCTTTTTTTGTTAATAACAAAAATATGACAAGACTTGCAGGCTGGACGGTTTTAGGATATCACTATGACGTTTTTACGAACAATAATCAAAAACAAATTACTACTAGCAGTTTGTACACTCACCTTGAACGAAAAATATAAAATGCTTAAAACCCTCTCGCTGAAAAAGAATAATATTGAATTCTAATTCCAACACTAAAACACTATTTTCTGCAGTGCCCTTGGTGGAATCACCACGCTAACATGTCGCGATTATTAACAGAAAGAACATGGTATAAAAATGAAACCAATACTCAAACCCCTCTACATGAAAAGGATGTGATATTCATAAATAGAAATATCTACTCATAGAAATAACGACAATAAAGTAACAAAAAATTGTCCTTGTATATTTCAGAAAAAGGAACTAATCTATAAAAAACTGTTTACCATATAGTTTATTTTGATTTTTTAAGAGTGTCTTAAGATTTGAGATGAAGGTTGGCGAGATTGATCTGAATTGGTTTGAAGTGCAGTGTAATCGACGACCCTGAAACCCGGTTGTCCCGGACATTTTATCGCAGCTTATCGAATGCTCGTGGGGTCTCGGAGACCCCGTGAAAGAGAACAAGAAACTTCTTGCAAGGGTTCTTTCGCAAGAGCCTCCCGCGTCGTGCCTGTCCATACAGCGTGGGACGAAATAGACCTGAGAACCGTTCACCTAGTGTTACGTTGTTACACGATTTTAATTTTTTTTCAACTGATGTCCGTCAGAAAAAAACGAATGTTCTACATGCCGAGAGTATTATTGTTTAACACGTACGCAAAAACGTATTTTATCGGTTCAGACCGCACGCTCGAAATTCTCAGACAATCGCTAGCAATCTGCATCAAACTGTATCAATCACAATACATTTTTTAATTGAATATATTTGATAAATTTTATAATTCATCACGAAACGAGATTCTATATTGAACATCTTGTGATTTAAATTTCGCGCCAAAATAACTCTTTTCGCGCGAGTGTTAAATTGCTATACTTTTTCGTTTTAAAGTGTTCGAGTGTCTGATATTTCAGAATATCTTATATAACTTATAAATATGATTTTATAATGCAGATTTATTTTGTAGAAAAATAAAACAAAGATGCTGCCTTTCTTAATAGCACGATTGTCAGGGTTACTGATGTAACTTCACTTTCTCAATGAATCATTCGATATCTCCGATTATTTCTTGAGTTCGAGTTCACTTTTATACTTTATGTTACACCAAATGTTAAAAGCTTTCAATCCAAGAACAAATTACATGAATATTTTGATTATAATTGACTTTTACTTTTTTCAGATAAAGTTTATCACCCAATTAATAAACTGCAAGTAAAAATTAAAGGCACACAGAAAAACGATCATAAGCTTATACAACATTGTGCTAATTTCTTTGATTCACAACCCAAATTTGAAATCAGCCTTCAAATCGTCTCACATGATTAAAAATGTAATTTACCTGATGGAATTTCTCAAGGACAACATTTTTAAGTGGTTTTTTACATTCTCATCTGAGTGAAAAAGTATTAGTCTCATTTGAAATTTGACTTTCACTGATTTCATTAAATCTCGATGTTTTCAGACTCACTGATTGAGAAAAAATGGATTTTACTTCGATGGCTGCCAGTCGTTGTTGTCGTTGTGTCGTTGTCTGTGAGCACGATACTTTCAGAGAAATTATCTGATTGGATTGCGCTTTGACAAAAAGAAATAACAAGTTCGTTAACCCGCTATTTTTAACCATCTTTTCTGGTTTTATACATCAACAATTTTTTTTTGAAGAATAAACATTTTCAATATCCATCGAAACTTTACAAAACACGAAAAAAGATTAACAGGCAAAATTATTCTTTAATTAAAAAATATCTACAAATTTTATTGAGATAACTTTTTGAAATGACGCTTTGTTTTTTATTTAAACGTGAAACATTACGTCGTCTGTGAACTTTCGAATAAGTTATACGATTAGATTGCCCTTCGGTACATTCTGCAAGATATGAAACAATTATTGAAAAGCAAATTTATTCATCTCAGAAATTTCTACAAAATTTGCTTGCTTCAATTTTTTTATAAGACGCATAGTTTTCATTTTAATTGTGAACAATGTTATTAAACATAAAATTTTCGGGTTTTCGGTGAAACTATGCAACATACAAAATATGTTAAACATCAGAATAGACCTTTCCATCTTGACCAATTTTGACGTTAGGGACCCTACGATTTTCTGCAATTGCATGCTAAAGTTACTAGAATAGTCGGGTATTTTTATGATAAATTCCCCACGCGTCACGTTAGTCTATGGTCAAGACGGTCAAGATGAAAGGGTCTATTATTAAACCAAAGGTCTACAAATTTTCTCGAAACCACTTTTTGATCAAACTCATAGTTTTCTTTATCATCACTATTTTTTGATAAGACGCCTAGTTTTCATTTCCATCGTGAAAAATTCCATTAAAAATAACCACTTTAAATTTATAGAAAAATGACACAAAACCAGTAAAATGCTTAACGGAAAAATGTTTCGCCTATGACACATAAGTCCCGATCCGAATTACGGAAATTAACATAATAAACATTAAATATAATAGAGTTCAATATATTATAGAAACAAACTTTAACCAATTGTAATCCAGTACGAAGCGCGAGACACGTGATGAGAATGCATTCTTTAAAGACGAAGAGCTTTAGCAAAAGAGAATTCACAACCACCAAATTACATTTGTTAATTATTTAACCTTTCATCTTTGAAAGTATGTGGGTCAGTTAATTTCCTGATGATCAGAGCTGTAAGGGGGTCTAGAGATTTCGACGAAACTTGGTAAAACTTTACTATTGGATGAGAGAAGTATGTGGTTAAAATGGTTTTCCAAAATTTTCAATATACATAGAGTTACAGGATTTTGAATTTTGAGACTCGATTTTCTTAGAGAACTCAAACCGCTGACAGAATTTCAATGATTTTCCAGACAAAGCGTATAATTTAGAGGCATTTGGATGGAAATGCCAAAGTAAAATATTTGAAAAAGGGGCTGAAAAAATAATAAATGAAATTTTGATTCAATTTTTCGCTCAAAAGCCTATGTACCTTTATGTATTTTTTTAAATATAAATTTCTCGATTCTTTATAATTTTCTGCGTCGATTAAAAATAAATTGTTGGAAACTCTTCAACTTTCGGATATATTAATTTGCACAGCCACGCGGCCTGAGTATCAACGCTCAACGACAGGCACAGGTGGATCAAATAACAAAGTTCAACATAGCTTTTAGAACGCAATTCCTAATTAATTATAGATTTTTTTCAGAAAAATTTATCATTGAATTTAGAATTGATATACGCAAGTGATTTTTGATTGTTTAAAATAATATTTTAATGTAAATAACGAACAAATGCTGATTTTTTTTCTTTTTCTTCTGTCTTTCGGCAAACAACTGAAATGACGGATAAATATAATGTTTATTATACACAAATTATTATATCAAATAGTGAGCATTATCGATTATTCATCTTTACAGTAATATTTGGGCGATAAAATAACTTTCTTTGATCGACAAGGTGATACTTGATCACGATACTATTTGTTAATTACAGAAAAAATTATATGAAAAATCACTTAAAAAGAATACTGTGGATATCTGTAGGCAGAGATATTCCATTTTTCCTTAATCTTCCCTAAATTATATTCCAGTAATTTTCAGTTTTTTTGTTTGAAAAAGTAACAAAGAATATCAGGTGATGAATTTTATAACAAAGCTTTGCTGGTAACATCACTTGACAATAATTTTATTTCATTGTTAAGTAGCACGTATTCCGTGAATAACCCCTGTATGATTTGTTTATAAAATTAACAAATGATATTGAATAATAAATTTTCATATCAATAGACATAATTGGAAACGTAAATTGCAGAGAATTAAAAAAAAGTATTATTTTTCATCTATAAACTTAACAAATAATCTCGAAGTAATTTTATCGCCAAAATATTACTTTAAAAACGAACAATCGATAATGTTCACTCTTTCTTATTATAATCTGTATATAGCAAATAACATTAATCTTATTTGTTTTTAACAAATTGAAGGGTAGAAATGCAAAAGAAGTCAAGCGCCAAATTTTCGAAATCGGGCTTATTAGCTCAAAAAATCAGATAAATTCTATTACACATGCCTGCCAAAGGATTTTTTTGGGGCATCATTTTCCAAAATTTGTGTTCTTGTATTCACAGTCCGAGAAGCTTTTCTAACCACAAAGTGGAAAATCAAATTTCATTTTTCTCGACACTGGCTAATTATTTTTAATTACTATTGAGTCCCTTCCATTCAGCACTGAATAACCCAATTCCTCATTTTCTGGAAATATGCAAAATTATCACTGCTATCGTCATTATTTTGAAGTTGAAATGTCAGTTTTAAACACAAACTTTTTGGAAATCAATTTCTCCATTCAATAGCTAGAATTCAAATTTTTAGTTTCTTCTTAAACTGCAAAGTGACTCCACAATGAATGTTGAAAGATGTTAAAAGTCGATACGGACCCAAAATCTAACCTCGAAACGTGACCTGTTTCATTCAATTTCTCGAAATCGGATAGCTTCTTGTGAGCAAACTTTTTCTAGTTCGATAGAGCATGAAAGTATCTCGAAAGCACTTCCTTATTTTTTTCTTAAATGGTCCCACTGAATTTACAACATGTTTTTAGTCTCTCCTGAAAAAAGTGAAAAATGGCGCTTGACTCCTTTTGCATTTCTACCCTTCAATTATAATATCAAATAGTGAACATTATCGATTTGTTCGTTTTCAAAGTAATATTTTAGCGATAAAATAACAAATCCCCAGTGTATATTATTAAAAGCAGAGAGAAATTATTTTTATCAATTTTATAAACAAACAACTGCAAATTACTGGAAATCAAATTTAAGGAAGATTAAGAAAGAGAAAGAAATTTCACTGCCTATCGATCGCAGTCTTTATTTTTGAAATAATTTTGTATATCATTTGTTTATAAAATTACCAAATAGTACTGTGATTAAGTATCACCTTGTTGATGAAAGTAAATTATTTTATCGCCAAATATTACTTTAGAAACGAATAATCGATAATGTTCACTATTTGATATTATAATTTGTTTATAACAAATAATATTACAATCTTTTTTCACTTGCAGACGCCCTTGCTCGTTATTACCAAAAGATAAGCAGGAAAGTTATTTACCAAAAGATATAAGAAAAAGAAAAGAATGAACATTTCTTCACTATTTGCATTAACATAAGATATTAAAAGATAACAATTCAAAAATCGTTTGCACATATCCATTCTAAATTTAATTCTAAATTTTTCTGAAAAAAAAAACAAAATTCAAAATCAATCAAGAATTGCTTTCTAAAAGTTATTTTGAACTTTGTTATTTGATTTCGCCCTACTATGCTTCTCGTTTCGCGTGGATAATGAAGCCGTTGTGTGGCGGCGCTAAAAAATTAGTATAGCCGAAGTTAGAGTGTCCATTAATTTTTTTTTTTCAATTGACACAGAAAATTATAAGGAATCGAAATATTTATATAAAGAAATCAAAATGATTTTTGAGCCCTTTTTCAATGTTTGTTATTGCTTTTGAATTATATAAAAAATGCCTATAATTTATACGCTACACCTGCAAAAATCATTGAAATTCAATCTACGGTTTGGGAGACATTTTGTTTTAAAAAAAGTCAAGTTTCAAAATTATCAATCCTGAAACTCCCTGAATTTTGAAAATGTTTGAAACCCGTTTTAACCATAAACTTCACTCATTCAACACTCAAGTTTAACTAAGTTTCATAAAAATCGCTGGACTCCCCCCCCCCCCACAATTCTGATATTCAGAAAATGGATTGAAGCATGTGCAAAAATGTGGAGGAAGTATAAAGACCGAGCGCGAAGCGTGAAAACCGACGCGACAGACGCGCGCCCCCAGAGCGTTCAAACTTACATCAAAATGATAATTTTCTTTAAGTGAAAGAAATAAATAGAATTTGATTATTATATGGACAACAAAATATTTGGTTGACCCAACCCAATTTTTCTGTGGTTTCAACCAAATCTTTTGGTAGATGGAGTATTTGGCTGATCCAACCAAAAAAGTTGGTTAGGTCAATCAAATATTTTGTTGAATCAACACAAATTTGTTTAATTCAACCAAATTTTCATGTATATCCAACAAAACAGTTTGTTTGGTTGAAGAAAATTTTTTTTCTGAGCAGATGCTAAGAGTTGGCATGATTAATGCAAGTAAATAGTTATATAGGTAAATTTGAAAAATTTTTTTAAAAATTAAATATTGACGTATTTCATTGGAGGAAAACGTCGTTTAAATAAACAATCTGCAATTAATCAATTGGAACAAATATTTCATCGAACGAAGGTAATATATTTCATAATTCTTCATCCATTGTTGAGTACCTGCATTGCTTCCTTAAATTTCGATAAAAAAAAACTGGACATGTTTAATAATCTATCACTGCTCCATATAGTTTAGAACCTTTGAAATGTTATATTAACCTCATTCTTGACTTCCTTATTAATTGCCCAATTGTAATCAGACATTCATAATCCTTGCCCGAGGCAGCTAGTAAGAAAATCCGGTTCCAATTAAAAGTTCCCCGTCAATCATAAAGCGTCGACCTCGATCTACATGTCCTCTACATTATATATTAAAACGAAAAATAATAGAAAGAAAAAAATTTTTAATTTTACTTTCGTAGAAAACCACTTATGGTGGTCACTAATAAAATATTTATTTCACCGGGCTTTCCAGGTTTGCTTATATTTTTTCCGAATCTGCAAGTACTACTGCAATATTGAAGAATTTTCGGCAGATTCTTATATATAGAGAGAAATGAGTCTGTTAATCTCATAGAATGGTGACATTATGTGTATTTTTTTAATGTTTACGCAGATACTTCTTCGAAACTTACTGGAAATACTGCATGATTTACTGGAAATTCTTGTAAGATTTACAAAAAAAATATGCCGTCCTTATTTTCAGAAAAAAAGAGAACTATGGTTCTATTCTGTTTCAGCTCATTTTGAACTTTAGTTATGTTCTCTGTCATGATCAATGTTAATACTGAAAAACAATTTACATACAATGCTTGCAACATTACTTTCTGTTCATACTCACCGAATAAGCTGAACTTGAAGACCTTCAAAATAATTAAAAGGAAAAAATATTAAAAATTATTATACCCTTTGGTTATTGGACGTAGAACAGATGTTAAGATTTTAAAATAATATGAATTAATTTAAAAGACATCAAAGGATTCCAAGAATTTTTAAAGTTAATATTTCATATAAATTGCTTGTGAAAAGGAATTCCAAGTCATAGAGACAGTTTTTACCGATTCGAAATGTAACTTTCGCTCAGTTGCATTTCTCAAAAGTAGTAACTATCGTTACTTTTTTAGTTACTTTTGTATTTTAGAAATATATATCCAAATTTAATTTTTACAAAACTTTATTCATAACTTACGAATGATAGTTGTTACACTTGTTAATGAAAACGGTGGTCAGTCATGGTCCACATAATATTTCTCAAACAAGGAATGTTTAACAAAATTTTGAATTTCAGTGTGGAAGAAATATTTCAGCTTTCCCATTTTGAGCTATAAATATCTTTTGCGGTGAAAATTAATTATTTGTTTCTAGAAGTATCTCTTTAGATTTACCTTATTAAGACTTCCACTTCTAGAAGATTTACAATATTCTAAGACGAATAAAAATTTTTTAGTAGACGTTACAATTTCAACTAAAAGTTATAAATTTTCAACCGGAGTAGACATATTTTCTACTAAATACATGCATGTTCAACAAAATACATGCATTTTCAAATAAAAAAAAAATGTCCAACCAAATAGTTGAATCTTTAACTGAACAATATAAATTTTGAACCGAAAATGGAATGCTTAAATTTTCATTCAAGAAGATGAATGTTTAACCAACAAAATGTTAACAAAATACTTAATTTTTCAACGAAAGAGATGAATTTTCAACTGAAATGACGAATCTTCAACAAAAAAAAACATTTTCAACAAAGTAGTTCAACTTTCAACAAAAATTATGAATTCTCAATGAAAAAGGTAAAGTTAAAATTACAACCAAAAGAATTGTCATTTAGAATCAGGTACAGCTGAACTCTACCAAAAATAGGAATTCGGAACAAAATAGGTACATTTGAAAACAAAGAGATGCATTTGCAACCAAGAAAATAATTTTTTTTCAAAAAAGACAAACTTTTAACAAAATACATGAATTTTTTCCAGTAATGGTTGATATTTCAACCAGAGAATATTTTTATTTTAAATAAAAAACAGTTACATTCAATCAAAATGCAATTTTTTAACAAAATTGTTGAATTTGTAATCAAGACAGAAAAAAATCAACCAGACTGTTGAAGCTTTAAGCCAAAAAGGCGAATTTCTAACAAACAAGTTGATTTTCAGCAAGTAATAATATTTTTATGCAAAAAGATGAATTCTTAATGAAAAATGTAATAGATGAAATTTCAACCAAAAATGACGAATTTTCAACAAGACTGTTTAATTTGAAACTAAAGAGATGAATTTAGAAACAGAAACATGAATTTTTAGCTACAAAAGATCAATTTAGAACAAAATGCAATTTAGTTAATTTAAGATTCATTTTTTACCAAAAAAAGATGAATTTTTAACAAAATATATGAATTTTCAACGAAAAAAGATCAATTTTCCACCAAAAATGTCATAGGTTAATTGTCATTAAAAAAAAAATTGTTAACGAAAAAAGATTAATCCTCAACTGAAAATGTAATAGTTCATATATTTTATTCTAAAAAAATTAATTTTAAATAAAAAACAGTTTAATTCAACCAAAAAACTGATTTCCAACAAAACAGTTGAATTTTTAACCGAATGAAACGATATTCTTTTAAAATCGTTCAATTTCGAACAAAATAATTAAATTGTCCATCAAATAATAAAAATTTTAACGCTTAAAAATATGTGAATTTTCAATTAAAATAATAAGTAAAATAACTGGAATAGTAGTTAAATTCCCAGTTTAAAAAATTCATTATCAATTGGAAAAGCAATAAAATTGATTGATTGTCGTGAAAAGTAATTGTGAACTATATTTCGAAAGTAACTAAAAATATAATGGTTTTCATAGTTACCATTACTGCAAAAAATGTAACTAGTTACTAATTCGTTACTTATGAAAGTAATGTCGTTACCAGTATAAAGCTACACTATTAAATTCAGTGTAAAATTAGTAAAGACTCAATTAATTAAAATTATTAAAAATAAGTCAATCAGATTCGAATAAGCCTTTCAAAGCCGAAATGAAATAATAATTCAGAAGAGTGTGAAAAATTCAAGAAGACAATTTTTCTTCCCATTTTTATTCAGTTTAGAATTCTGATGTAATTTTTTCCTTCAGATTAGATACCCAATTCTACGTGTTCATTATATGAGTTTATATTCGATACAAAAAAATTTAGAATTTTCAATTATGCTTCCGACTAGAAAGCTACGCTCAAGAACCTAAATTGATCTCAGAGATATCAGTGCATCATAAATGATGAAACTCGTATACCCGACACTTAGTAACATTTCTCTTTATCAAGAAATTTAAATGGATTTTATAAATTTTCAAGGAACTTGAAGAGACTTAAAATGCTTCTAGTGATTTCAAAATATTTCAAGAGATTTAAAAAGTTTTTAAAGAATTACAAAGCGGTTCATCGTCTGTAGAAAAAATCATGAAGATGAGGAGTTTTAATTTTTTAATATTTGTTAGGTCCTTAAATACTTATTACATGCACAAGAAATCGGTTTTCAAGAGACTAGAAATGTATGCTTCAAAAGGTTAAAATATTGAATGAGATTTCAAAGGGTCTTATAAGATTTCAACAAATTTCGAAGAATTTCACACGATTGGATTTAAGATGATTAAAAAAACTAAAAATAAATCAAACCATATTAATGTGTTTTTGAAGACTGAAAATCATAACACATGCTTTTACTAGATTTCAAGCCAATTTACGGGACCATAAAATATTTCCATTATTTCTAGAGATTTCAAGGGATAATAAACATTTCAA
>CAKNXH010000568.1:167702-209265 GCA_932178445.1 Andricus quercusramuli
ATTCGTCCTTATAATTAGTTAAATCAAATAAACCAATTAGTTAAATTTTGAAGCCAACAAGACGAACTTTTTCGATGATAGTTCAATTTTCCACAAAAATGTTATTATTCCAAAAGATTAATTTCAAACAAAATACATCACGAATTTCCAACCAAATAGTCGTATTTTCGACTAAAAAAATCAATTTTCAACCAATAATAAAATAATTAAATTTCCAGTTTAAAAAATTTATTTTCAACAAAAAAAACAGCACACATCAACTAGTTGAATCTAACAAAAAAGACTAATTTTTAACAGAATAGTTTCAAAGACAAATGTGAATTTTCAACGAAATAGTTTAATTTCTAACTAAAAAATATTATTTTCTCCTTTCGCTGCAATGAGAAGCGAACCTGAAACTTCCGATTGCCGGTCGGGTGCTTTCTCATTAAGCTACTAGAGAGATGGAGAGAAGAAACTTTTTTTCAGAAAATACACGTATCATTTTGCCAGTTGGTAAATTAAATGTGTCAAGGAATCTGTATTATCATCAGAGAATAGTACATATTTTTAACGTCTTTTCAGAATAGATGGAAATATAAATTAAAAATTAATTTAAATAATTTTTAATTCATATGCTCATCTAGTCTGAGAAGACGTTGAAAATTTCTATTATTCTCTGATTATAACTAATTTTCAACTAAAGAAAAACGATTTTTCAACCAGTTGAGTTCGAATCAGAAGGACGAATTTTTAACAAAATAGTTTAATCCTTAGTCAAATGAAAAAATGTTCGACCAAAAATGAAATCTCCTTTTTTCCACTTGGGCATCTGGTCAGCCTAGCCAGGGCGTTCTTCAACTCTCAGAAATCTTCTTTGGAGGACTGGAGTAATCAATCACTTCTTCCATCTGGAGAGATCAGATACTTTCCAATCGCCAAACTCAAATGACGAACACTCTATTTCAAGTAGAAATAGATTTGTGTAACTTTGAATTTGTAGATTTTATTAGAGTTAGTATACGCGTGAACCGCAGCCAAGGCATTTCCAAATTCCTTGCGGATCGACCCTTAAAAGTTAAAAGTTAAAAGTCTTGAACACAATTTTTGTTAATAATGGTGTATATTGAATGTGTGGGGTGAAATAGCTTTATAAAGCGCTATATTTTTTACCGAAAAAACTTTCGAAAACATTCTGTTGCACTTTTGTTACGTTTCTCGACAGAAATCGTCAGGAAAAGTCAGCATTCATGAGAAATGTTCAGAGATCGTCAGAGCTTGGATTCGAAGGATAATCGTCTATTTTAGGGGTCCAAGATTAAAATACCATGAAACCTTCTCCCTTTTATATTTTCCAGATTATTTATATTATTTATTTATATTTATTTATGCATATTCTCTTTTTACTTATATTTAATTAATCATCTTTATATATTAAATGACTCTGAAGGTGAATCAGAAAATTTTGTCCGTTTTGACGTATCTCTTTCTCTTTACAAGATACATTATATTAATCATAATTTTTAATTTTTCAGGACAATTTTTAGGTATCTGGAATCGTCATTGAAAAAAATTTATTTTCAATTTTTAATCCTTTTGGGTTCGCCTACCTGCGGTCCCAGCCGATGAGCTACCTGATAGGATGTGAATTAGCATATCTTCAGAAATAGTCAGAATCGTTAGGAATGGTCAGGATGTTTAGGAATCGTCAGAATTTCTGACCATTTGTGACGATTCCTGACTTTTTCTGTAGTAGGGCATGGATTTTGATATCTACGGACTCTAAGCTGTCCTATAGTTGAATATTAAATATGTGTGAATTTCACACTAAACATCTACATATTATTATCATAGGTTAAACATCCAATTATTCTCGTGTTCCATTTCGTCCTAATTTTACAACTTATTTAATTTGAATGCCATTTCTGATACCTATTATGTTTTTCGTGTGTAGGGAATCTAGGTGCCACTTGATGTAGAGCTAAGTGCAGATTATTATTATTAAAACTTTCACTCACTTCTTCAACCTTAATTTGGGGCCTTATGTAACTTGTTTTTCCGAATTGTCCTGTGGTTTTTCGCTCTCACATAAAGAGCGTTAAGTAATACTTGAACGACGGCTTTTTCATATAATCGGTCGAATCTACACTCGACTCCTGATATAAGACCCCGCGGTTTACGGAATTCCTAGAAATGATAGCCTGCGCAGTTTCGTGATGAGAGGGAGCCGTGGGGCTGAAAGACAGGATGTGCTCAGTGAAGCGTGACAAACAGCTCAAGGGCCGCACTCTTGAGGTGAGTCCCGAATAGACAATTTACAGCCGACATAAACAATAACGTGGAGTTTTTTCATGGAGTTCACGTTTTGATAAATATAAATGTTTTTGAAAAAATAAAATAGTCATTTCTCTAATAATTTATAGCCATTTTACTCATTCTGAATCACGAGAAGGCAGCGGACCGTAATTGCCACAAAAATTCAAGACGATTGGCAGTACAATGCGGTCCAGTCGGAAATATATCAATGTTTATGACAGCTGTGAATTGCCTATTCTGGACTCATCTTCAGCGCGTTAGTTGAATCAGGTTACGTCATGCGTCTGAATCCAACAGAAATGGTACATGCGGCCCTGCCTGTTTACGTTTGGATTCCACCGATTTAGCATCAAGACGAAGGCAAGTCATGCCCGAAACTAGTCTTAAATCTGGAGTTGAGTATTTCATTGACCCGTGTGATAATTTTTCCCTATCAGCTTTTATAAAGTTATAACGGACCTTTGTTTTAGCTTCAAAGTGAAAGCAAATTTAATGATTTCTCATCTTTTTAATTTAAAAAACTATACACATATAAATTCTATACAAAAAAAACTCCACACAAAATAGAGCAAACCACTTGAAAATTCATTATTGTGTGTAGGGTTTTGCTATGCAGAATTTATTTGCATATACCGCCCCCAATTACGCTGATTCAATCAGCGAAAGTCCACTTCGTTTACAGAAATAGCGAAATTTTCGCATATTGAGATTTGGAGAGTACTTTGAGCAACTCAGATAATTTTATGTGTAATGAATATACAGATTGAAATCTCATACAATTTAACATCCCAATTTTGTCTACGTTACGCCAATTCGACGAATTATTTATTTCAGATAAGAATTTCACGTAATTAAGATTTGTCCAATGTCACAGATTATTTTAAAACTTTAAAACATTTTTTGTCATATGGGTTTAGAAAACTATATAGAGAAATATTTTGTGTAATTTTGTATTTTTCTTCAAGATGGATAATTAAATTAAGAAAAGTACCTAATCTAAAAAATAGTCAAGTAAAATGCATATATGGGCGATTTTTAGATAGAATTTGAAATTAATTAAATTTTTGTTTGATTTGAAATTCATTCTTTCAAAGTTAAAGAAGAGAATTTGTATTGAAATATTTTTGAAAACTCTGAAGTATAGTTTGTAGATATAATTGTAGATACTTAGCAATAGAAAGGATATATTTCATCAGTCAGAAAACGCGTGTGTCCGGATGACACCCATCAAATCAAAGGTGTAATAAATTATACCAAAATCGTATTTACTTTCTTTATAGCAAATTTTTGACAGATCTGATTTTCATTTCCAGAAGAACTTTTGAGGGTGTTATTTGTTAATTATACCTTACATTTGAATCTACAACTCTTAAATGGAAAAAAAAAATCTTAAACTGTCATGTGTCTCTTTGATATTCAGGTTTTGGAACATTGAAGAACAATTCGTATAGAACAATTATAATTATAAAACTTATTTTCAAACCTAATTTTCTAATCACTTGCTCTGTAAATATCGCGCTCAACGAAACACTGCTTTTTCACTTCCTAGTTGAACAATACACAATTTTCTTGAATGGAAGCCAGCCGTTTTTTCGGGACAAGATATTGTTGATTTGTTCTTATTTTCACCCATGTATTTTTCATTAAAATTTAAACTTAGATTCTGATGTCCACAAATGTTTAGAAATATTTAATTAACAGACAATTTCTAGTTCCTCATAGTCGCGCGTTTCAATGGCGTTTCAAGCCTCTGGGCTTTTGAAATTAACATGGGGTGTTGAATGGGAAAAGCTTGTTTTTCGAAAAATTGAAAAAAGCAGTACTTGTTGATAAATTTTTATCAACTAAAGTTTAATCAGCTCTTGAGGAATATTCAAGGAAATGAACTAAAATGTTATTGCTTTCTGGAATCAATGACACAATCAAGGAATGTTACGAGTAACATATTTTTCAACGATATTTAGTAATTGAAAGGTGGAAAAGAATTTTCGATCCTTATCTGGTCTGATAATTTCTGGTGTGAATCCAGTTGTACATAACATGTGATGTATTGTTACCAAACCTAACTTTAATTCTTTGTGAGTAGTTGATACACATTGTACACGCGATTGTAAAAAGGATAAAGGTGAACTTGACACAGAAAAATATATAAAATATTCAAACCTTTAGTATAAGATATAAAAATGATGTTGATAGATGTCGATCAGTGTGGAAGTAAATGAAAGGTGGAAAAGAATTCTTGATCCTCTAGTCTGATAAAATTAGATGCAATCAGACCAGAGGATCAAACATTCTTTTCCACCTTTCATTTACTTTCCACACTGGTCGACACCTATCAACATCATTTGAATACAATAAAATGACAACTGAATGAGGAATTAGGAATATGTAAAAATCATTTCACCTTTTACTCAATCAAATTTTTACCTTCCTGAAACATTGCAAATAATGGCCACATGCTTCTATAATTTTGAGTAAATTTTCCATGACGTAGTATTAAAATAATTTTATTCTTGGTCCTCATCTAATTGTCATTTCTATATTTTCATAAATTCTTAAATTCCAGTACAAACATTTTTCAAAATTTTGACATAAAAAAAAATAAAAATATTGTACATATTTAGCAGTCACAATAAAGTACTCAGGGAAGAGTGGGGTATGGTGCCGCTCTTTGAATTTAATGACCTATAAATTATGATTGAAATGTGATTTTGATGTGTATATTCTTTAAGGTGAAGCTTACATTATCAGGGAATAGAGCTATTATTCCAAACAGAATTTGAATTAGGTTAATATTTTATATTTAGTTAATTGATGAATGTACCTTGGGGTACGGTGACCGTCATATTACTATCGTTTATTTAAACAATTTGCACATTATAAAATAAACATTATATAATATAATAATTCTGGATTATATTTTTCTTATGAATTAGGAAATTTCAATCCAAATTTTTATTAGATATCAAATATATTGTAAAACTATTCCAATTAAATTGTTTTATTACAGCAAAATTCAAAAAGTTAAAGCATTTTCGACATTTTAAACCCAATTTTTTTAAGAGTTCTAGAAATTAAAAAACAAAGTTTCTGGTACATGACAAAAAGACTTGCACATTATTCTGCTTGTATTTTGAATTTTGATATGAATTAAAAAAGTGATATGCTTTTTAACATTTTGTAAATTAAAAAAAAATAGAAAAAACTATTTTTCTGCTGGATTAAGAAATTCTAATCAAACTTTTTACTTTTATTTTTATAAAAGAAAGAAAATATATTATATTATTATATTATAATTATATTACAAATATATAAAATAATAATATAATAATACAATAATATCTTTTTCGAACTTACCACAAATTTTAATATAGTTGACTTATGTTAGAACCGAACTTTGAGCGAACGGAATCAAAATCCATGCACGGTGGTTAGCCTAACCAATTTTAACCGAAAGATTCATGAAGTTAGATGATATTTATTGAACACAGTTCCATCTTACCATAAAAGAACTTTCCAACCAAAAAAATTTCCCAATACAAAATTTTGTTCCAACAATTTTTTTCAAAATTTTAAGCTTTTATTTTTTTATCATTTTTTTTCATTTTTAGAATCATACCAGCATCATTTCAACACAGCCTGAGATGAATCGGTGATTAAAAAAATGTTTTAACAATTTTTGCTGTCATAAAAGGTTTTTTTCAAATATACAAAAACCTCTGTAGATTATACAGTTCTCATTTTGGAACAAAATTTCACAATAATATTTTGCTCAGCTTTCAAGTAAGAAAAAGGCTGTCATATTTAAAATCCAGGAATAAAAAAAATAAGAATAAACATTGTTTTTTTAAAGAAGCGCTTCCACGATTTTTTTAATAAAAATTTGCACTAAATTAATATAAAACCCTTTATAGATTCAACAGTTATATTTTTACAAAAATTTTTTTGTATAACTGTCTTGACTCTATATTCAATTTTTAACAATCTCTGAGTAAGACAATCCTTTCACTACAAATTTTTGCTTTTTATAAATAAAATTTAAAATTTTGAGAAAAGCGCTCCCACGAATATTTGTTTTTGCGTACTATGTGAAAATTACATTCCGCAAAAAAACTTCTTGTAATATCATTTTTAGGTTAAAGTTGGTTGAAGCTCTCCGTGTATAGCTTAATGTCTCTGTTTAGTAAATACAAAAAAATTTATTAACATTATATTGAAAAATATTCCTACTTCTTATATTTCCTTCAATTTTGTCTACATCGTTTTACTTTTTAAAGAAAACCGTCGGTATAACCTAATTGTCAAGCGCAAAGCGCGAGTGTCGCAATAAGAATGTAATCTTCGAAACCGCAGGTGTTTGAGAACCTTCTTTAAAAACAAATTAAAAAACAATTTCAGTTGCAATGACTGTAGTCCATCGGTTGTTTAAATCATAATTTTCGATTCGAGTTAGAATTTTTTTTTCAGATAAGTTATTGATAGTTATTTTTTCAGATCTATTTAATTGATAAACGAAAATACTGACTAATAAGCGACATCGTGTAAGGGATTCGAAAGAACTAGAATTTTCTCCAACTTGCCTATGAAAAGGAACAAGTGATAAATTGTTTAAATAATTGCAAACTGTCTTTCAAGACAACTATTACTCTTAACATTCTTTACCTGTGACATTAATTCCAGGAAATAATAACTTTGTACGATTTGCAGGATGCAAAAAATGTTCAAAAATAATTGCCACGTATCTTTAATAAAAAAAAAATCTGCCCGCTTCGTGGGCGTTAATTTTCGTTCCTTCTTTTGGATTTTGAAAATGCTGTTACCCTGAAAATTTTTATTCAATCGAAAAATGTCAGAAAAATAATTTGTTTGAATTTTCGAGTACTATGGAAAACCGCGCGAATAAATTCCAAATGTTGAAAAAAAAATGGTCTAAAAAATTTTCAAAATGCTCTCACTTTTTGAATTTTAATCCAAAATGGCTGACTAACGAACTTGGCCCTCACTTTAGGACACTTGAAGACTATACCAAAGCCCAATCCCATAGGTTAATTCTTTTGTAAGATATCGTGCTAACAAAATAACTAAAAATCTACACATTCGTAAAAACCTGTTTTTTGGGTTCAAGGGGTATCAAAACGTGGACATTCGACAAAAACCGGGGGAATCAAATTTTACACAAATGTAAAAATATTACTGTTAATATTCGTGAATCGTCCCATCAATATTATAAAATAATAACTTTTTACGATTTACAGGAAGAAACTGTTCAAACGATTGAAAAATGTTTATATAATTACTGAGTATGTTAAAAAGAATTATTATTCTTGAGATTCATCAACTATATCATTCATCTCAAAGAAAAATAATTTTTCATAGGGGTGTGCAAAAAACAAGAAGTTCGAACGCGTCGAGTCGAGCGTGTTAGCTTTCGAGTCGAGTCGAGCTGAGCTCGATCCGGTTCGAGTCGAGATCGAGCTTTCCAGACAACTCGAAACTTCTCGAGCTTTTGAATGTCTTCGAGAACTCGAATGACTTTGAGAACTCGAATATCTTCGAGAACTCGAAACTTTCGAGTACTCAAATGTCTCCGAGAACTCGAAACTTTCGAGCTACTGTAAAGTTTCAAGCTGCTCGAAAGTTTCAGGTTCTTAAAACTTTTGAAATCAACAAGATTTTTTTCAAACCTGATACTAGGAGGTTTTTCGGATTGCTAACAGTGATTTTGAAATAAGAATTAAAAATTCATGATTTTTTATCCGAAACTATGACCAAATTCTGTAAAAATTCAATAAACTGACGGATGTATATGAAGCTCAATACTAGGGGATTTTTTTTATTTTTCGTCACAATTTTGGAGTAATGTTTTTGAGAAATTTAATAAACTGACGGATTTCAATGAGACTCAGTATACTTGATGTTTTTTTGGGTTTCTGATCACAAATTTATTATCAGAATTAAAAAATGCAACATTTTTCATCCTAAATGGCAACCAAATTTTGGAAAAATTCAAAATATAAACCAGTCTCCTCGAACTACAGTCTTAGGGTTTCTTATATCAGATAGTAAACAAGTTGCTAAAACTATGTAAGATAATTTATGTGTACCAATGTGGTTTCGTGATTCGCAATAAAAAGGCAAGTGTCAATAAATCTTCAATTTAAACTTCATATTTATTTATATAATATTAAATACCAAAATCTTTTAACCTCTAACATATGTAGAGATTTACGTTTACACTTATTGCTTGAAAATTATAACAATTCTGGAATGGTCAGATTAGAATGTAGAAAACTAATTTTCGGCACGTCTTTCTCTGGTATAGCGGAACAAAATTTGATAACAAAGGGTGTAAAGTTGACTGACTTCACACGGAGAAAAATAGATATTAAGATTCAAAATATGAATTCTTAACTATAGGACAAAGATCTGGATATTAAGCTGGAATATCTTTAGATTAAAATTCAATGTCTAGGTATTAAAAACTCTAAATCTAAAAATATTAATATAATAAACTTTGATATATGGATATCAAATTTTAGTACCAAGCGTCTTCAGCTGAATACAGAACTTCAATTTAAGAAAAGAATTTAGTATTAAGCTCTCTGAAATTGAAATAAAAGCTCAATTTATCTTTTATATTTAATGCTTCTTTCGTAATTATACACATATGCATTCATTTACTTATACATACATTGATTTTCAGGGGAACTTACGAGTAAAATAAGGAAATTTCTTATGAAACACTTCCTGCACGAAAATTTTTCACGTCGAGATGCGTCAGTTATGGCAATTACTCATGAAATAACAGGTTACTTCAGTGAGAAAAAATGTGTTTCGGATACTAATCCTTTGGAATGGTGGTCAGAAAATGGCCATCGATTCCCAAAGTTAAAGAACGCAGCTGAAGAATTCTTATCTATTAGCCGAAAATTAGTTTTTTGCATTCTAACCTGACCATTCTGGAATTTTCATAATTTTCAAGCAATAAGTGTAAACTTAAATCTCCAAATATGGTAAAGGTTGAAAGATTTCGGTATTCAATGTTAAATAAATAAATATGACATTTGAAAAATAAATTTACTCACTTTGTTGCGAATCACAAAACCAATTGTTACTCATAAATTTTTGTACATTGTTTCAGGAACTTATTCACTATCTGATAACAATAAAGTCATAAGACTGAGATTCACGGAATCCGGGATAAGCAGGGATCGGAACCACTATTTTTTATAGGGGTAGGTTGACTTGAAGGTTCGACCAGGACCTATCTCGAACCGAACTTTCGATATTTTTTAAAGGGTTCGATTCGGACCGGACCCTTTAGAAAATTTGACTGTTCGGTTCGAACCCGAACCCCTTCAGAGCCCTTTATTGTTGAGACGAAGCTAAAATGTTCCGACCACTGAATCAAATGATTTTTTTCAAAATTTGGCAGCCATTTCGGATCAAAAAGTTCAAATCTTTTAATTTTTACTGTAAATGTATGATCAGAAGCCCGAAAAAACTCTAGTATACTGAGTCTCATGGAAATCCGTCACTTTATTAAATTTCTCATCCGTCAATTTATTGAAATTATCAAAAATTTAGTCGCCGTTTTGGACAAAAAATCTTGAATTCTTACTTTTGATTTTAAAATCACTATTAGAAATTCGAAGAACCTCCTAGTACCAGGTTTGAAGATATTCTTGTTAATTTCAAAAGCTTCGAGACCCCGAAACTTTCGAGCAGCTCGAAACTTTCAAGTAATCAAAGCCTTTCGAGTAGCTCGAAAATTTCGAAAACCCGAAATTTCGAGCATGCTCGAGGTTGACTCGACTCGACTCGAAGTTTCCAGCTTTTTGCACACCCTTATAATTTTTCGCGATTTATAGGTGAGAAAAAATTGTTAAAAAAAATAATAATTGTTTCAACAATTGCAAATTAGTTCAAATATACGTGGAAACTTGTGACTTATCGAACAAAAATAATTAATTTTGAGAAAATTAAAATAAATATTTGATCGATTCACCAAAAATTGAAAGTCGAATAGTTGAGCCACCCTAATACGGATATCATCAGTTTAACCTGTGAGATACTTCCAATAATGAGATATAATTTTTTGGATGTTAGTTTTCCTTCAACAGATGAATTTATCTAATTAATTAGATGTTCCATTTCTTTGAGGATAGCTCCAGGTTGAAATTCGTTAAAGTAAGAAAACCAATCTTCGCAAAACCGGTTTGAAATGTTTGAAACATGCAAAGTCAACATAACCTCGCCACTGGCTTTATATTTTAAAAAATTTCTCACTCGCAGTCCTCGTACTTTCGCTATACGGGTAGTTGAGCTCAAATGGTAAACGGACAACCTAGATATCAATTAGGGTCCTCTAAATGTATCCAATTAGTTTCTCCTTTCACACTGTATATTTTTGACAACGTGCGTTCAAATTTGACGAACATATTTTTCTTTTCTTTTTAAGACGGATCAGTCCATCTCAAATATCTCGATTGTACCGAAAAAATTGTATTAACAAGGAGTTACGAATACAGAGGTCGCATGGCTCTATGAATGCAACGGTTTTTTGTTCCGAAGTCATGGTAATAAAGCTGCATCAGAGGGTCCCATCGCTCTATAACTACTGTATGCTCCATGTCATCTACGCTTACTTTAACCTTCCCAACAGCGGGAATCAGAAATGGATATAACTTTCCGTTCAGAACTGCTCCGATAATGAAATTCCCTTCTATTCCTACATCATAAGAATAGCCTGCTGGTATATTCACGCGTTGGCCTCCAGAACCTTGGACAAAACGAATATTAAGTTCGAAGGGAGCAGGATAAATTGAGGCCGATTTACTTCTCATTAGTTCTGTAAGAAGAAATAAAAATGGTGAGCTTTAATACCTAAATACAAAATATTCTCATTATTTATTATTTCATAATGTAATAAGTAATATTTAATAAAAAGTAAGATAAACGTTGCATGCATCGCGAACATTGGAGAACTTCTGTTCCGAACTCTAGGTAGTCCGGTCCCAGGTGATCCTAGGTGAACCTCTTTACAGGGATGCAGCATTTACACTAGTGAGCCCTTTTGTAGAGATACACACATTCAAAAATGCATTCTCAGGCGGGATGAAGATAGTTTAACTCCCGAGTTCACGTACCTCAACCCCGTTCACCCATAAGCATTTGTCATCACTCCCATTAATCTACCGACTTGACATACACATATACCTAGGCGGAAAAATGATATATAGTTTATACAAAATGGAAGAAATTATGTATAATTTTCATTTATTTCATACATTTTTTTAACAAAACAAATTAAAATTATATGTAATATTTCCGGCTAAGTATAATTTTTACGCCTTGGTATATAAAAAGAAAAAAAGAATAAAAGTCAATAGCATATGATACTTTTATTCCGATTTCGTTAAAATCACCATATTCAAATGCGTAAAATAGCGAGTGCGAAGTCGAGAATTTCAATTAATGACGGAATATGGGTATATGGCAGGGAATAGTGATGCATATCGAGCATTTTTTGGAAAAATCGAGATTTGCTTAAAACATAGTCAGATGGAAATGAAATGTAATGGAGATCAAGAATTTGAATTGAAAAAAGTCGATCGAGACGATACGATCATCTCGACTGAGTGATCGTTCGTCTCGATGTGATGAGTATGGTGTTTAAGGTTTCAATTTAATCTGACGAGATTTTTGAAAAATTTCAAAATGATCGATATGCATCACTAGCAGGGAATATGGTCATTTTTGTGAAGTCGGAAAAAATTGAATACAATGTTGTGTAACAGTCATTTGCTTTATATATGCGGTTTATTCACAGAAGGCGTATTTGTTCGCGTCTCTGAGACTCATCGATCGACCTATTGTTGAAACTTTTATGACCTGCCAGTACCGATTTATGAAGTTTCAAAAAATGGTTTATTCTGTTCATATGGAAAAAACTGTTTTGATATTCGATATAAGACAATATTATATGTAGAGTATTTGTTCGCGTCCTTGAGACGCATCAATTGACCTATTAATGAACCTTTTATGACCCACTAGTACCGATTTGTGAAGTTTCAAAGAATGGTTTATTCTGCTTATATAAGAAAAACTTTTTTGATATTCAAAATACGATAATATTACACATAGAGTATTTCTTCGCGTCCTTGAGACGCATCGATTGACCTATTGTTGAACCTTCTATGAACTCCTATGATCTAGCAATACCGATTTATAAATTTTAAAAATATGTTGTTTATCTTGTTGATATAAGGAAAAATTTTTTAATATTGGGAATACAGCTATAATGTATATAATATATTTGTTCGCGTCTTCGAGACGCATCGATTGCCAAAATTAAGAACTTTTCATTATCTACTATTACCTACCAATATCTTTTTTAAATTTTTCAACAAAATTAGTTTCCTTGTTTACAAAAAGATTTTTCTATATTGGGAATATAACAGTGCTGCATTTGATATAATTGTTAGCGTCTTCGAGACGAGTGGATTGATCTTTTGACGAACTTTCGAGGATCATAAGTGATTAATCAATAGCTACTCAGAAAGTTGTAAGAAAAGATACATTGTTTCTATGAGGTTTTAGTTTGAAATATAAGACTACGGTAGGTTAAAAACTTGTCCATTGTAACAGAACACATGAATTGACATTTTAGCGGGCCCTCTGATTTTCTGAAAATAAAATTTTCGAAATGACAAAAAAATAAGCTTGAGAAAAATATTGAAAGTGTCCATTTTTTTCTATTGTCAGGGAAAACCTCCCTCTATGAGGAAGCAAATTCATTTGACACTTATGGGGAAGCAAAATGCTCAAAAAATGAGTACAATTAAATACACCCATAGTGAAAACGTCCATAGCACTTCGCAGCCGTATATTAACCTGTAGAGTGTCTGCTTCCTTATTCGCTTGATCATATCGGGCGTTCTTTTTCTGCACAAAAAAAGAGAGAGCTATTAAATTTCACTGATGCAGGGTGAGAAAAGGTATTTAATTATGTTCTTCACACACTTCACCCTAGAATAATTAAACGATGAGTCTCATTCAGTGATAGCCTCGTGCGCACACACCTCACCACTTTCATGAGAAAGTAGGGAGAGATAAGAGACGAGCAAGGCAAGAGAACATTCCGCGAATGCGATAAATAATTAAAATTTCTATCCGAAACATTCCGCCCGCCTTCGTGGAGCCTCCACAAATTAGAGAATTAGAATTTGCCACCCGCTCTGATAAGGGCGTCAAGCAACAACATTATCCTTAGTGTGTGTACTTTGTGTTGAATCCATAGTTTCCATTGGCAACAGACAAATATTTACCATCAGTCTCTTCAAAGTTGTTGTAGCAGTCCTCACGTTGACAGAACGAACATGACCGTCCGATAGGTTTCGATCACTAGACCGAAAGCCCATTTTTATGGGGACATAGTCTCATGTGTGATTAGTACAAGGCTTGCAACCCTCACGGATGGTACTGGTCGCTGCCCTGTTTGCCGAGTCTGGAGTTCTTGGAGATACTCAGTAGACCAACGATTCCAAAAGTCCTCGTACATATGTCTCGTAAGTCCTCATCGATCAGTTTGGCTGCGTTTCACGTTGATTGCTGAAGGCTCCGGAATAGTATGTAGAGAAGAGCCGATGAGAAACTGACCTAGTGTCAGTGCTACCAGGTCATTTGGATCGTCAAAAAGTGCGTGAAGGGGTCGAGAGTTGAGACAAGCTTCGACTTGCGTAAGAAAAGTGGCCACCTTCTCTTGGTGGATTGAACTTCCACTCGGTACCGTAATCAGCGAGATATCGAATGAAAATGTTCGCTTCGACAGATGCCTCTTCAAACAGCGCACGAAGTTGATTATCAGCTCCGACAAAGTTCGGACCGCAATCTTTATTAAGCGTGAAAATTTTTCCTTGTCGTGCAGTAAACCTCTTATAGGCTCCTATGAATCCTTCATAGTCATAGCTAGTAACAGCTTCCAGATGGCATGCACTATGGCATGCTGGTGCATTTCACAATTGAATGGCCCTGGTCGGCGCACCTCCAATAGCTGTTGGTCCTATCAGGACCCTTGCACTTTACTGCGAGGTGCCCATATCCTTTAGGCTTTGTCTTTGCGGTGTTTGATTTGCCATTTCGAATTTTGAAAATATGACTTTAGATTCGTAATTAGCAACCCAACAAATTTTCGTATATACACTTTTGCAAGCATGGCTCACTGTTATAATCATTTAAGAACTTTTTTATTTTTGGATCGGCCCTACTGGCTTTGTCGCTTAGGATTCTGAAAATGTGACCTCAGATTCATAATCATAGACCCCAAAAACTAAGGGAAACAGCATTTGATAAACATTTATATACTTTTCGTCCGCAATCCTGAATGGGCCATTACATTTTTTTAATAATACTGCAGTTGTCATTTTGAATTTCAAAATTCCGGCAACAGATGCGAATTCAGCGATACGTAGACCCTTGTTACACTATGTTTTATTTTATACTTTCCCTGGGCCGGTAAATCTGGAAATTTCGCTGTATCTTTTTACTGGGGTTCTGGTGGTTCATATCTCAACTCAAGCTGTATATCTCCCTTCATCATGCACTTAGCTGTAACCCAGTCCCTGTGTGGTAGGGTGAAAAGAAAACAGGCTTTCCACATATGTTATACAAGCATACTACTCTTATCAGACCACTGATCTACTTCATAGAATATGTCTATGACTACGACCCATATGGGGGATACTAAATCTTCGAAAATTAAACTAGGCATCTTCAAAGGCGATTATTTCAGTGCACTATGGTTCTGCTTACCCCTGAATCGATTAAGTAGGATACTTTACATCACGTCCTATGGCTTCAACATAGAGGTCGAAGTAGCTGAATCTCAACTAACTTACCTCCTGTACATTGATGACATGGATGACTGGCTCATAGCCGAAACAGCAGCCTCAACATGCAAGAAAATGCATGTATCCTGTAAAGAGATGATTACCCCACTGCAAGCGGGTGATTAAGACCTAATTCAGTGGATGATCGATGGCGTTCCGTATATACCGTAGATACCTTGTCATATTGCAGGAAGAGTCACCACTTCAGTTAGTTGCACAAATACTTCAAAAAAAGGGAGACCATCCTGCTCTACCACTACATACACAGAGTAGACCTGTATACACAAATGAACTTTGTATCCACTGATTATCAAAACATCAACCATCTAACTGTCAAACAACTTGTTGTTTAATAGTGAGAGGTAAGCAGCTGAATAAAAAGCACCCTCATAATTTACATTTCCCCTACGTAGATAGTGAGACTTGAAACATCTGGCTAAGGCAGTGAGAAGACTTTCCGAATACAGAAGGGTGCGTTATTGCCATACAAGGTTGGGTGATCAACACGAGGAACTACCAGAAGCGCATCTGCAGTACTGAGCCGGTTCCTGACAATTGACACCTCTGTAGTAATCCAAACGTGAAAATCGAGCATACCATTGATGGCTGTATGATGAATGAAGCTATACTGCGTAAATGGAAAATAATACTTTTATACCACATTAAATTTTGCTTAATTTGATTTTTTAATTTAAATCATTTTTTCTTAATTTATGACCTTGCTTCTCTTCTTGTATTTATGTATGTATGTATGCCAGCGTGCGTATGTGAAATAGTGTACGTCGTCCGCCATTTGTATTATTTTTGTAAAAAATCGCTGGTCTCCCTCTGCCATTTTGTGTGAATGCAAGGATCCCTATAATCGGGCTCTCCAGTGTTTGGTAGCAAAGTGCCGTGTCATGAGTAACTTTGGGAGAAGGTGAAACAGAAATAATAATAACATGGCCTTACCGAAGGTGTTCTCGCGCTAGCGTCGCGGTAGGGCTTGAGCTTTCCTCTCATGAATTTTAAGCTATGTTGGCGGTATCATTGCTACTGACAGGTTTTTTCATGACAGACAGGTAGAGAACGAAAAGGAAAGGTACTAAGCGGAGCACCAAAAACCCATAAGTTCATGGAGAAGTTCCTAAATCTATATAGACGTTGGTCGCTTCCCGAGGACATTGCTTACATTGACTATCAACAGGCGTTTCCCTCAATACCCCGCGATTATTTACTAGAGGTCCTTAAAACATATAAAATCTGTCCGCGCGTCAATCAATTTCTGAATCACGCTATGCACACATGGTGCACAAGGATAAAAGGTTTTAGTCGTGGGGTGATAAGGGATACCCGGTCCTTCCTCATCAAGCGAGGAATCTTCCAAGGTGATTCATTCAGCGCACTTTGGTATTGTTTAGCATTGAAACCACTAACTTGGACACTTAACAACACGTCCTATGGGTTCAAAATTGAGATGGTAGTGGCTGAGTCTCAACTCACTCACCTCTTATACATGAACGAAATGAAGGTTTATGCAAGCTCAGAGACGAAACTGAACAGCCTACTTAAGATTTCGTTGCAGTTCTTCTATGAGCTCAGGATGTCTTTGGGTTCAAACAAATGCAGAAAGCTGCCTTTCGTCCCGTCGAGAGATAAATGCTCCACTGATGCTGGAAGACCGCGCTCTGATTGAGGCGATGACTAATGAAGAATCATACAGATACCTTGGCATATTGCAGGCGAGGGGTCCGCTCCACTCTGCAATTAAAAAGTCGCTCAAGACTGCTTTTTATGGTTGCCTTAGTTGGATTCTAGGGTCTGACCTCAGTGCGAAGAACATCACAAAGGCATTTAACACCTATGCCATTTCTCTCCCAACATACTCCATTGGTTTGGTCACCTAGTTTATAATTCACCTCGAGAGGTTTAACAGAATCATCCGCGTGAACATTTTTGAGCACAAAATGCACCATGAAAGGACAACTGTAGAGAGAATAGTTGTGCTACGCAAGCTTGGACATCGTAGATGTAGTCGTACATCTAACGGTGCAAATACATCTGTAGAGTTGACATGTAAACCCGCTCAAAACTGGCAGTTGTTCGTTACCAGAACATCGGATATCTCAACCATCTCAACGATGAACGGCTACCTGTCCAGTGGCGAGGTAAACAGCTGCGCAAGCAACTCCCCAAGCATTAGATCTTCCTTGCCTAAATAGTGATGCTTCAAACCTCTGGGTAAGGCTGGGAAAACTCTTTCCCGAGACGGAAGGATTTGTCATTGCCATCCAGGCGAGGGAACTCAAGACGAGGAATTTCCAAAAACATATCCTTCAGTATGTCGGCAGTTATTGACAGATCCCACCTTTGTGAAGATCCCAGTGGAAACATCGAGCACATCATTGATGGCTGTACGATGCTTGCCTCGCAAGAATACACGCTCAGACATAATTATATTTCTGGGATCATTCACCAACAATTCGCCCTGAACACTGGTTTACTAGATAGATTGGAGCCTTACTACAAATATAGCCCACTTTAAGTACTAGAGAACGAACACCATCTCCTTTACTGGGACGAGACTATTCTGACTGACCAGTAACCACCTATAATCAGACACAATTATCCAGATGCCCTCTGGTTACATAAACGTGCTCAACACGTGATAATGATAGACATAAGCGTTCCCCTTAACAGTAACATCAGGCTCCGATATTCTGAGAAGATCCATAAATATTCGGAGCTCAAGCAGGAGATCCTGTCCGTGTGGAGGGCGAACAAGGTCACCATTCACCCGGTCGTGATCTCCTTCACTGGGAACGTTCATGCGAAGTGCGTACAAATCTTGGAAGAGCTGAGAGCTCGAAATTCGCTACATCTAATTTAGAAGGCAGTATTGCTGAACACGTGCCGCATCGAGGAAAATCACTATCACCTCTGTCACTTTTTTATAGGAATCTAACTTTAAACAGCAAGCATTCTCAATTTTCAAATAGTCGTAATATTTTCCCGAAGTATTCCTGACACTTATTACATACAATAAAACATTATATCATTCAAAACTACATCAAAAGACCTCACAGAGCAAAGCGACAATACATTGCTCTCTCTGGCATATCAGCTGAAGTCAGCTATACCTACTGAAAACTGGGGCTTAAGTTGTCTGTGCATTCGCTGTCGTGTGTTTGGCAAAAGCAACCAGATTCTTTGGTGCAAGTAAAACAAACTTCGTTTGAGCTAAATAAATTGTTTTGTTACATCGTTTTGTTTGTAATAATCAAAGCCAAATTTTTGAAAAAGGGACGAAAACTGGTTAAAAAAATTATTTTCTAAACGGTACTTTATTTTTTTTCTTTGTGAGGGACAGGTAAATTTCAGGGTGAGAATTCCCCTATGCTAGAAGCTTTTCTATTAGTCCGATTTTCTTCAAGGTCGTCGAAAAAGAGGAAAATTTGTTTATAAAGGTGCCTATGATGAATAATTTTATTTTGGTCCGATTTTCTTCAAGGTTCGCTCGAATTGAAGATGTTAGCAGGTAGAATTGAGATGAAAAATAAAATTTGCTATGTTAACTTCAGAAAATTCCAGATTAATTGGAGTTGGAAAAAATTAACATTTATAGAATCTGTATTTATTTATAATTATTAGGCACTTGCGGCCTTTGCTAAATGCTTGTTTATATTTTCAAAACGAAATATTAAAAATAAAAGTTCAACCAAAGTCCAGTGACGTCTATTCCACAATTTTAATTTACTTGTAGTTTTAGCCAAGTCAAGAGGCTAGTCTCCGTCAGGTTAATAAAATGTATTTGTCCATTTAGAAAAAAGCAAGCCTGGCAGTTCCGGAGAACCAATGACAGGAATACAATATGTACATTACGTAGAATCTTAATGATCGATTGCTCAAAATGAGTACGCAGGTGGTATTTATAATTTTATAAGCTCAGGCGGAAAAATTATACGTAATTTATCATAGTGGAAAAAATTTTATATAATATTCCACACTGTGTATAATTTTTCCGCCAGGGAGGATTTACACGTTGTTTTTTTTTATCCATAAATAAATTTGTGACTCAACTCGAGAATTCGTGTTATGACATGAAATTGCGCTACAACTACAAAAGATTCAAATTCAGAAACAAATTTAGGGGAAAGTGGGGTATGGTGTCAGTGCGGGGCATGGCGACTCTTGCAAATAATGCCTGTGTTAGTTCATTTTCATATTAATTTTTGTACGTAACATAGCTTTCTTTGGTAGTCAAGGAAGCTATTTTATGTAAAAAACTAATATAAAACTCAAGAAACACGAGCATTATTAGCAAGAGTCACCGTGCCCCTCACTGACACCATACACCACTCTCCCCTACATACTTTTCACAGCTATTATATTATTGTGGATTATTCCATCTTTTTACGACACTAAGTCGATAATGTCAATTGAATGGTCGGGGACCATAAATGGCTAACCCTCATTTCGAAAATTGTTCAGGATAACGGCAAAACTGTATCATCTGTTATTTCCGTGTAATTTTTGTAAGCGTTAACAAAACTGAAAGAAAATAGTATAATCTACAACATATCAAGGTTTCAGAACAATATTTGTAATATTTCTCCAACTTCGGGCTCTTAAAGTTTCCTGGGGGCTATCCCAAGAGGTATTTGGCGAACAATTGAAAAAAATTGGTCTCTGTAAATTGAGAAACCATTGGTGCCAAAAATCAGATTGTCACGAGAATTTTTCAAACTATCTTTTAATAAGTCGTGACCTCAAAACCATAAGGTTCTATCTTAAATTTTTATTTTCACTTAATTTTCACTTTTTCTGTATGTAATGTAATAGAAAAAAATGAAAATTAAATGAATTCTAAAATGCAGTTCTCGGGTCGCGAAATTCAACTATTCAGATCTCTCTTACAAGAGACTGTTTCTGTAAAAGATCAGTCTCGCATATCTTCGAAATAATCAATGTTGACAATCGTTGTCAAGGAGATTTTGTTGGCACCGTGATGACTTCATATCAAATCGATTCTGACAGTTGAACCAAAAAATTCAGTAATTCAGTCAATATTTTTCCTGCGTATATATTATTATACTTACCAATAGGATTAGGAAAAACCGCCAAAGTAAAAAAACAAATTTCAATAATTATTCTCATTTTCTGTAAATAAAGGAAACTGATTTGTGGAAAATATAGGTAACAGTGTAACAAATGAATGTTCCACCAAATGTTTCAGTACATACTAGTCGTTATCTTGTTCTTTATTTTTAAATGATTTCCTACATTTCTAAAACGAATTGGAGGGGTAAATCATATTTGTTTGAAATATTTGTACTTCATAATCAATTTTCCTCACAATAAACTCATTACTTCGTAATGGAAACATGAATGTTTAATGTTGTTACGCATGATAACATTTTACGCCATCACATCACGTCTGTCGTTTTCTTTATCTCTTTCAATCAACAATCAGCATTACCTTTTGTTACGTCATAGAAAAAGTAAAAACTTTCCTTATATCCGAGGTTCCTCGTTGAGTGTTAGCGTTTACCGATATTAGTTATGATCAGAATCTCGTTTAGGATATGAAAAGAGTAGCCAATTAATAGAAAACATTCAATAAATATATTACAAAAAATATAATTGGATTTAGTTAACTACTAAGAAAATGATATCGACACTTTGAGATGATCGATTTGAACCTCTTGTTTCAACCTTCTAGAGATAGTCGCTTTAGCCATCTTCAAGGGCTGTCCTATAGTTGACCCTGCAATATAGTCTGTCCGCACATCTATATGGCTGAACAGACCTTCCATTTTTCTACTAAACTGTTGAAATCAATTCGATGTAAGACATCACGAAACCAATAAAATATCACTGGCGAAGAATACGAGAATCTGACATTCTGAACACGGAAAAATCACACAGTAAAATTTATAATTTCGAATTGTGAAGCTGAAGTTTAGAATAAGACTAGCTGCAACGAACAGGTTTTCAGAGTAATATATACTGTGTGAACAATAATCTAGAAGTATACTGAACGAAATAGCATTTATGTCATCTAATACAGCAGATACTAAATTTTCACAAAAAGTACTGGCAAATACTGACAAGCACCTCAATAATGCTTAGATCAACAGTCCCACAGTTACGTTTTATTCAATAGCTTGCGAATTTTACCTTTTTTTTCTTAATTCGACCCAATTATTTTGTTGCAACAATTCATATTTGTTCAAATATCATTAAATGAGACAAAACACTCTACATTATAAAACCCTACATTACGTAGATCTCAATGATAAATTGCCCAAGAAGAGCACGCAGGTGGTTTTTATAATTGCTTAAGGATTTACATAATGTGTATTTATTTCATGAGTTTCTGCACTCAGGGACGGACTGGGACATAAAGGCGGCCCTGGCATTTTTTAGGTAGGCGGCCCTTCCCCCCCCCCCCTTCGTTGTTAAGCTATAATATATTGAGCAATATACTAATTTTTTGACAAACCATAGTCCCCCTAGCCCCTCATGCGTATGTAACACTTCTTTCCGGCGCGTGCGCACTGATTCCGACGTAACTAATATCGGGACAGAAAGTCCTGACACTTGGGAAAAAGTATCTCCATCAACTCCATGTCTCCATGTCCTATGAATAGTTCTGTTAGGACTTTGATTTCATTCCTCCCGAGCTTGAGAATTTCCCTAGCTCGGTTGGAGTTAAGCTTCGAGCCCAAGAGTGTTTTGGCCTGTCTGCAAACAGAAACCAAGTCCCACTCACTCTGATGTTCCTCAGTCAGCCAACTGTTAATTACTTCAGTGACGAACCTGCTGGAAATACCTACCACTGGCTCAGGTCCAGTAAAATTTCTTCCTTCTGCTAGCTTCGCTAGCCTATCCGATATCTCATTGCCCTTGATACCACTGTGTCCAGGGATCCATAGCAAAGTGACTCGGTTTTCGGTCGCTAACGTATTTAGTGCTTCAAAGCATTCCCATACTAATAGCGACGTAGCCGTTGTTCCATTCAAGGCCAATATAGCAGCCCTGCTGTCTGAGCAGATACGGATGTTCCTTTTATCGCCGTACTCCCTTGCCTTGTAGGCACACTGGAGTATGGCCATAATCTCAGATTGTAGAACTGTGGCTTAGGACCACATCTCAATTGTGAAGCCCATTCCATTCCTTCTACGATATACGCCGGCTCCTGCATTCTCCTCGTTCCTGGAGCCATCTGTAAACCAGGTATCTCCATCACAGGTCAGGTATGCGTCGCCGTTAACCCATTCCTCCTTCGTGGTAGGCTAACTCGATACTTCTTGCCAAAGAGGTAGCGAGTGACCATTTTGTCCCTGGGCATGTTCAGGGTCGGCCTTCTCGCGATGTCGACTGGAATCTTCACTGCTGTGGAGATCCTTCTGTCATTCACCAAATTTAGCCTCCAGGCCGCCTTCGCAGCCACGGCCTCGGTGGTAAAATGGAGGGGCTCTAAGCCTATTAGTGCCCCCAGTGCCGTCGTGGGTGTCGACTTCGAATCTCCAGTGACGCCTCTCAAAATCAGTCCCCTGATTCTTTCCAGCCGTGACTTCACCGTTGACAGCTCGACCCTGCTCCACCAGACTACCGCCGCATAGGTTAATCTGAGTCGCAAAATCGCTGTAGAAATCCACATAAGTGTCTCCGGTTTCAAGCCCCAGCTTTTCCCTATGGCTCTCCTACAGAGACATAGGGTCGTTACTAGCTTCTTGCGGAACATCGGGATGTTCCCCGTGTTAAGAATATCTAAGTCAGTAGTGATTAGGTATTCCAGTAGGTCATTACCTCTTGAGTTGACGTCCGTGCTACCCCACAAAGTATGGTGGGAATTAGCATCGCACCCCAACAACCTCACTGGTTGGTTAGTATCGCTGTCATAAGGAAAATAAGCTGATCCTTGAACTAGCCTCCCTATTCCCTTGAGATCCATGGCTATCACCATCAGGTTTGGAGGGACTCATAGGGAGAGAAAAACTAATCAACCATAAGTGCCTACCAGCCCTAAACGAAAATCCAGAAGAGAAAAGAAGAAGAAGAGAAGAGGAAGACAAAAGAAAGAAAGAGAGAATAGAGAAAGAAATGAGAGAGGAGTTCAAAAAAATAAGAACCAGGAAATTTTTAGAAGAGAAAGTCGGGATGTTCGATGACTTCGGGTCGAGGAAAGGAGATCCAAGACTGCAGAAGATAGCAGCGAAAAAAGTGAAGCTATATGGCCTGGTGACCATGGAGGAGGTGAAAAAAGGTTTAAAGGAAAAGAAAAGAGAGGAAAAAGAAGAGCAGGAAAGAAAAAAGGGAAGAGGAGAAAAAACTACAGGAGATGTTTATCAAAATAAAAATACAGCAAGGAAGAGAAAGGGAAGAGATAGAGTTAGAGGAAATAAGAAAATTGTTAAAGTGCAGACAGGAAAGGTATTCAAAGAAGGCGGCAAGACGGAGAAGAGAAGAAAAGTTGGAAGAGGAGAGAAAAACAAGTAGGGAGGATCGGGAGGAGAAAGCAAGGAGAAGAAAGGAAGTAAAGAAAATTCTAGAAAAGGCGGAGGAAAATAAAAAAAAATTAAGGCCAATAAAAGAAGAAAAAGAAGAATTTTCTACGGATTGGCACACAGATGTTTGAATCAAATAAACCTTTCTTTTCATAATTATCCACATACATTACAGAACAATTAATTTCATAACTTTCACAAACACAACAGAAGAACTTACTCGAAACCCACACAACAGATAAAAATTAAAATGGATTTTTATTTTTATACTTGTACTTTACAATGACAACATTTTAATTGCAATTAAATTAATTTTATTGATGCAAACATAAATAACACGAAGAAAATAAAGTAAATACGGCTATAAATGGCCAAGATAGAATTTCGATCAAAATAAAGTAGAATTTAGATATAAGGTAATTTTCAGCAAGAAATACCAAAGAAAGGAAACGTCGGGAGAAGACACTCATCTGGAAAGAAAACAACTAAAATAAGAAATAATTTAGTTAAGAAGTTATAAGAAAATAGTCAGAACTAAGACGTTCAATTTCATCATTGTTAAAGTAGAATACGCAAAACCAGAATTAAGAGAAAATAATATTTTTAAAGTCATTTTAATTTTTTCTTATATTTCTTTTTAGCGGTAGGAATTTTCTTTAATTTTTTTTGCAGAGAGAAAAAGATGTAAGACATCAAGGTGTGGAAATGTCGCCACTGCGAGAGGATGGTTCCAGTGGAGATCTATATTTTTAATGACACCTATTGTAATGAAATGTCGAATCGGATCAAAAATCACCGCACGATTCCGGATTCGACAAAAACCAAATACATCAAAGGTGATTGGGTGGAAACCAACAAAAGATTTGAGGACATTTTGAAAATAACGATTGAGACAAACGAAAGGACACAAGAAGAAGACAACCAGATAATCGAGGAGGAACAAGAGGACGATTCATATATACAACTGGACATCACGGAGGAAGAGTCCTTAATAACACTCGGCGAAGAACTGAATAGGTGTGCGGAATTGTTAAAACAATGAATATCGTCCCAAACAGAGGGGGGAGGTTGTAACAAAGTTACAAGCACCCCGGTAACATACGACCCTGTAGGCTTGGAACCATGAGTGGGGAGGGGACTCACTTCCTGGTCCTAATACCCAAATTCACCTCCTCAAATCTCAGTCTTGTGCTACCTGCACCGTAACCCGGTACTACCAAATTTGTTCTCAAATCCCTCACGTTCTCCAAACGACAACGCCGTGGTCTATCGCCAGTGAGACCAACCAGCATCATCCTGACGCCATTTGTGCGATACCGTCTTCATCCTGTTCTCGGGGAACGCCGACCAGATTAAACATTGATTGTGGGCCAGCAGGACCCACCAACCCTGTAAGTTTGGTTAAATAAACCACCTCGCCATTAACTTTCTCTTATTTGATTGACTTCAACCGCTTCTCGACGTTCCAAATCCTACCATTCCTTTAATTTGCGAGATCCCTCACAAACACAGAAAGTACCGCGCAAGACACATATGAAAAGCTCCTTTCATAGAAGTAACAAAAATGATTTTCTGACACAGTACTCAACACTGAAAGTAGTTTCTTGGAAACATGTGCAAAAATTGTTTCTTAAAAGTAACAAGAACGGCTTTTTGCCACAGTGAAAGAAAAAATATTTTCTGACACGGCAATCAAAACTGAAAATACTGTGTAAGAAAAATATGGTAAGATGCTTATTTGACCGAAGTTCAGAATAAATTGAAAGTGCGACCAAATTTTCCAATTGGGAAGAAATGGTTAGAAGTTATAAAAATCCGAACATTTGGAAAAGATTAGCAAAGGAGTGAGAATTTACCGAAATCGTTCGCCAAGCGAGCCATGGGCGAGAAAGTTTTATTACTCTGTGAGAAAATAGCGCGGTAAGAGGACAGAGGTGCAAGGATTCGTCGCAATAAAACGATCGGAAAATACGTGTTTGGGAAAATCCGGGAAAATAGGAAGACCGTCCGAGATTATGCATTTTCTACATCAGAAGAAAACGAAAGGCGAACGTATTTTAATAAGGAAGTATATTGCGGGTATTCGAAAAAACTATGTAAAATCAAATCTTTGCGAAATAGGTTCAAAATCTTTGTGAAATGATTGAAAAGTTTGTGCGCTCTGCAGTGTATCTCAAATTCCGGTGAAATAACTGAAATGTTTGTAAAATATTTGAAATCTATCCGAAATCTTTTTAATCTATCCCAATTCTTTGCAAAATCCTTCAGAAATCGTTGAAATCTTCTAAATCGATCGTAAATCTTTGCGAAATCTGTGGAAAATTATCGAAAACTTTGTGCAATTTTGAAAATGTACATGAAATCTTTACGAAAATTTCGAAATGTTTGCGAAATCTCTCTGAAATCTTTGAAAATCTGTTAAATATTTTTGAAACTTATCGTAATACTTGTTAAATTTGCGAATTACTTAATATAAGTCAATTTTATAGAAGCTTTTTGAATAATCATCGAGGAGGTAAGTAATTAATCTCATGTGTAATTATCTGGTTTCTCTGCCTAAGGCTTTTGTCTTTCCATGAAGAGAAAATAAAATAACCCGTCAATAATGAATGCACGCATGAACGCAGTCATTCTCAACTACGCTAATAATTATCATTGTTGATTTATGTAATAATCAATGCATTAAGCGCAAAATTCCAAAGTAATTAATGAATTTATTCTTTAGTTCATTGATATTGCTAAATTGTATACTAATTCATTGATTAATCATCAATTAAGTAATGAATTAAGTAATCCGACGTGAAATTATCTGATTTCCTTGCATTTGCTTTCGTCTTTCGACAAGGCGAAAATAAATCAACCGCCGACATTTCTCGCCCCATCATTTGGATCGGCCCCACGGCGCAGCGGGCTGAATGGGGAATTTACTATTCAAAATCAGCCACAGCCTACAATTCTTAACCGATTTCCAATTTTTTTCAGAAGTGATCAGTGATAGTTGCACAAGAGCGTCCATGGATTATATTTTTTAATTATTTTCAATTTTTAGTATAAATAAACAAAGAGAGAAGACGAGACTTTTTTTAATTATTATTTTTTATAATGTTTAAGAAAGGAGTTGTATCGACCCTCAGTTAAAATAGTATTCGCATGTTGATGGTAAAATTGGCTTTAGGGTCATAATAAAATAGAAATCAATTTATCGTTGAGTCAGACGTTTCGGCCTCGATTATGGGCCCTCATCAGTGATTTATTTCTGAAATATGGTACAAAAAAATTTTTGTTGATTCGTGGAAGGTTATAATTTTTTGATGAAATTTTTTTGTTTATATTTTTATTTTTTTTATATTTTATTTTTTTGTTTATGTAATAGCAAAAAATTAATTTTTTAGAGATGTAACATAAGAACAATGAAATTATTTGCGTCGATCAAAGAATTAATTGTTATAGAGATGTAAATGAAGACAACAAATTTTTCAGTTTGTATAATTCAAAGCCTAAAGTTATTCGGACATCGTTAAATCATGAGAATATTACAATTTTACATTTCTTTTATTTATTTTTTTTTATATTTACAGAAGTTATCAAAATTTGTCGGTCTCATCAATAGGAATAGAAACTCACCTTATAAATTCATAAGAAGCAGGTTGAAATTAGTGAATGAGATCATTAAACACTTTTTAACAAAGTAATTAGATCACTGAACACTTACAAAACTGTACTTTTTTCGTTTACGTTTTTTAGAAACCGCCATGCCTTGAGAGATAGGCAAAACTGACTGCAGTATGCAACTTCAAATCAATGACGTCATTAATCTTATTCTCGACGAGAATGAATGTCGCAGTATCCAAAGAATATAAATAATTCACAGGATATCGAATGCAATTGTTCTAAACAAATTATATTAACAAAATGTCAACATATTGCAAATTTTGCTTGCAAAGTATATTTGTAAGTTGAAATTGCTTAATTTTATCAACGGGATCATGTTTGATCATGAAAATTTGTTGTCTGGTGGATATATTTTGTTTATTTTATAAACAAATTATGTAAAAAAATGCATAGTTTAGGCGTTGTTTGGCAGAAAGTAATCGTTTTTCTTTCTCAGTCCTTTTAAATTATATGACTGATATTATTGAGTGATTAGGATGCAAATAATATGAATCGATATTATTTGTTTTTCTTATAAAGAAAGTTCATGAACAAATGCATAGTTTGACCATTTATAAATAGAAAGTGATCGTTTGTTATTATTGCCTTCAAATGATATCACTGGAAATGTTTGTTTCTGTTCTAGAAGAATTAGCTTCCAAAATAATTTCAAGATCCATTTCAAATTCATTCTTGCTCCACTTTAATAAATGGTCAAACTATGCATTTGTTTATTAAATTTTTTTGTGACATAAACAGATAATATGGATTGACGATTGTCACTATATATCAGCATTTATGCAATTTTAAGACGATTAGAAAAAAAAACGGTCACTTTATATCTCTAAATGCCCAAACTGTGCATTTGTTTATGAAATTTGTTTATAGAAAAAAATATATGATCGATTGACAATTCTTTGTCACTGAATATCACCACTTATGTAATTTGAAGACGAATAGAAAGAAAAACGATCACTTTCTATCTCTAAATGGTCAAAAGATGCATTTGCTTATAAAATTTGTTTATAACAAAAACCAATAATATCGATCGAGAATTCTCCGTCGAAAAACATCACCACTTGTTTAATTTGAAGATGATTGTAAAAAAACTATTACTTTCTATCTATAAACGACCAAACTATGCAATTGTTTATGAAAAAAATTATATCGATTGACAATTCCTTATCACTGTATATCATCACTTATGTAATATGAAGACGTGTAGAAAGAAAAACGATCACTTTTTATCTCTAAATGGTCAAAAGATGCATTTGCTTATAAAATTTGTTTATAACAAAAACCAATAATATCGATTGACAATTCTTCGTCAATCGCCACTTGTGTTACTTGAAGCTGATTGTAAAAAAAAGTATTATTTTCTGTCCATAAATGACCAAACTATGCATTTGTTTATAAAATAAACAAATACATAATATGGAATGACCAATCTTTATCACTAAATATTACCATTCATATAATTTAAAGTTACTAAAAAAGAAAAACGATTACTTTCTGCCAATGAACGCCTAAACTATGCACTTGTTCATATAATTTGTTTATAAAACAAACAAATTATACCATACAACAAATTTTGATGATCAAAGATGATCGTGTTGATAAAATCAAGCAATTTCAAGTTACAAATATATTTTGCAAGCAAAATTTGAAATATGTTTACATTTTTTAAATACCATTTGCTTATGACAATTAGATTCGATATCCTGAAAATTATTTATATTTTTTCAATACTTCGACATTAATTTTCATCGCGGGTTTGAAGCAAGTTGGCCGGCGCTTAAAGCAAGCTGGCCGGCGTTTTGAAGCAAGTTACGCCGCGTCGCGTTACTGAATTGAATATTCAATGAATTGATTAATCATTCTTCACTCTGCTTTTGCCTTTCGATAAAGACCAAAGTAAATCACCCACCGACAATGAATACTGTTACAATATCTAAAATTGCGCAAAACATGGATCGATGAAATTTTTATTAGCTGATAAAATTTGAAAATGATATAATTTGAAAAAAAAAAGAATGAGGAAAATCGGTAAATAGTCTCAATATGGAAGGTAATCTCAAATAAAATTCAACATTACCAAAACTCCCAACAGAAATTGAACTGTTTAACCGATTTTTTTCTATGTTTTTTCAATCGTCTCGTAATTATGTAATGAACCTAATGCAGCACCGTAAAATGTAATTTCTGAACATTCTAATAATTATCAATTTCGATCAAGCGGCTGGAATCGTGTCACATTGTAACAAAAGGAAGGTCGGATGAGTAACGACCGACCCCCTGGGTTCCAATATCATCGAAAAATTTCACGCAATGTTGTGCTAGGCTGTACGAATTCAGAGAGCGCCTGTTTTCGACTCACCACGGGTATTTACCCGGTGGCGGATTGCTCGTTTACAGGCGCATAAATAAAGCAGATTTTCGATTAATAAGAAAAAAACAAAAACAAGACCATTGTTCAAAAAAAAAAGAGAGACTGACTTGTTGGGCATTATGCCCTTGAGATTATGTGGTTCAAATATTACATCGAACAATTCATCCGTGTGGGAGGAATCATGTCAAAACGAATACATGGGCTAAAGATCAAGCCTGCCGAAGCGCCAATGGCCATTGATCCTTTGAAAATCCGGTGTAGGTATTTGATTTTTTTTTATAAGCTTGCCGAAAAGGTAACTCGAGATTGGTATAAAAGTTACGCTAAGTTTAACTAGTGGAGTAAGCTATTAATCATAATTATTTTATATAATTGCTTAACATACATGGGTATGAAAAGTCATTTCTCATTAAAAAATTGGGTAAATGGTCTCCCTGGGTACCAGATTCAACCGATACTTACAGAATGGTCAATCAAAACACAAGTTTTGCAATCCAAAACTTTTAGTGACCAATAAGCGATCAAACAAAAACATCGATATCCAACATCGAAGAAAAAACACTGACATCGAAAGCGAAACATCAATGTTTCGATGCCCCATCACTATTCTAGATAATAATATAATAATAAATCTTTATTGAGTTCGTAACAAGAAGGATATGTACATGGCAGACAGAGTTAACATAAGAACCCAAAGGGCGAGGTACAGCTTAAAGCTGCTTTCAAACCTAACCCTACTAAGATCCTACTAAAAATGTACATCCTCCGCCACATCACTCCCATGTGAAGTGGGGGAGGTTTAAGGCAAGTTATGCCGCAATTATATATTTATTTGACATTTACCAATTACCAATAGTATAATTTAGACAATAATCAATTTGCGAAGGATTCATTAATTTCAAATTATGTATTCGATTTAAAACTACTTTAATGAAAATACATTTCGAGTCATGGAATAATTCCTGGACACTTCATTAAGAATTTTAAAATTCATGGATCGATACTGAGAATAATATATGATCTTTCGGGTGCCGAACTTAAAACTTATTAAATAAATTATAAAATACATTTTACTGCTTGGCCCAAATGACGCAATCAGTTGAAAAGTGCATATTATACCTTAAATATTTTTTACTTGTATAGCGCATAGTTAGACTTTTCTTCGCATAAGAATCAGTTTTTCATGGAATGATATTATAAAACTTTAACGTCATGTTTGGTATTTTTACCCCCTCAAGTGTCAGACAAGAACCAGTAGATCCAACTTGTTAGTGTGGCCGTTAGCTGGTACAATCACAGTAAATCCCAAGAATAAATTATATCTTGAAATCGGATAAAACGCTGCAGCACGTTCATCTACTCAAAGATAAAATTTATCTGACGAACGATAAAATTTATCTTGCGAAAGATAAAATTTATCTGGCGGAAGATAAATTTTTATTCACGAAAATATTTATGTCAAATGCGTGAGCCTATGTAAACTGAAAAGAGCGGGTAGGTTCACCGAAATTCGGTGGGCCTATGAAAACTGGAAAGGACGTTTATGTTTACTGAAATCCTCGAGGATCAACTGCCTGACTCGAGTATTTCCTTGAAAAATTTGAAAATCCTGGCGGCATTCTTTGGTTAAATCACCTTCGAAAATTACGCGAGGGTCTTATCAATAGGGCTGACTTACTGAACTCTTCGCAGATATTTTGAAAATCCATTTCCCCTTATTACAAACAACACTTTATTTAAATGATTCAAACCAAAAAAAAAACCATTAATCTACAATTACACGATATTTAGACTGCACTTATGTTAGGTTACCTTATAGTGCTTGTTTACAAATTTAAAAGTCTTCATCAGAATTGACAGAAACTAAAGGTTCGTCCAACAGAAGTAAAGTACTGAACTTGGCTTCTAAACCCTGGCCGGTTAGAGCTTCTGCGATGCGGAGGACAAGGACACTCAGCCAACTTCAGTCCTTTACTTCTGTTGGACGAACCTTTAGTTTCTGTCGACTCTGATGAAGACTTTTAAATTTGTAAACAAGCACTATAAGGTAACCTAAGTGCAGTCTATATATCGTGTAAGTGTAGAATAATGGTTTTTTTGGTTTGAATCATTTAAATGAAGTGTTGTTTGTAATAAGGGGAAATGGATTTTCAAAATATCTGCGAAGAGTAGAAGACCCTTGCGTAATTTTCGAAGATGATTTAACCAAAGAATGCCGCCAGGATTTTCAAATTTCTCAAAGAAATACTCGAGTCAGGCAGTTGATCCTTGAGGATTTCAGTAAACATAACCGTCCTTTCCAGGTTTCATAGACCCACCGGAAATTTTGGATCCAGGCCCACCGAATTTCGGTGAAACTAGCCGCTCTTTTCAGTTTACATAGGCTCACGCATTTGACATAAATATTTTCGTGAAAAAAAAAATTATCTTCCGCCAGATAAATTTTATCTTTCGCAAGATAAATTTTATCTTTCAGTAGATAAACGTGCTGCAGCGCTTTTATCCATATGCGAACTCACTGTTCATATGGGATATCGACATCGGAACATCGGTATTTCGCTTTCGATGTTTTTTCTTCTATGTTTTTATTTGATCGCTTATTGATCACTTAGAGTTTTGGATTGCGAAACTTGTGTTTTGATTGGTTCATTCTATTAGCAACGGTTGAATCTCGTACCCAGCGAGACCATTTAACCAATTTTTTTTAATGAGAAATGACTTTTCATATCCATGTATGTTAAGCAATTATATAAAATAATTATCAATAATAGCTTATTTCTTTGGTTAAACTTTTCTTGCACTTAGCGTAACTTTTACACCAATCCCGAGTTTCCTTTTCGGCAAGCTAACCGCAAAGAAATGAAATACCTACACCAGATTTTTATAAGATCATTGGCCATTAATTTCGCTACACGAGGTGATGTAGCAGAAACCATAAAAATAGGCGTTTTCGTGAATCCAGTGCAGAAATTTCCTTTTTTTTTACATTTTCATTAATGAGAAAGTATTGGTCTTATGTGAAGAATGACTTTTACGGATTTCATCATGTTGTCTGTGAACACGATAATTTTCTATAGTATCGTCGTGTTGGATTGCGCTTTGGCACACTTGATAAGGATGTAAAAAGAAAAGACGAGTTTGTTAGCCAGTCATTTTGGATAAAAATTCAAAAAGTTATTGCATTCAAAAAATGTATGAGACCATTTTTTTAAGATTTAAAAATGTTATGTACGGCTATTCGTAGTACTCGGTAAGCCAAATAATGTATCTATGACTGTTTCTGATTTAAAAAAATTAGCAGTTATAGCATTTTCAAAATCCAAACAAAACAAACGAAAATGAACATTTTAAGCTGAACACGAGGTACAATCAAATGTTTAATATCAAAATTGTTTTCAAATTACAGCTGGAAAATCGCGGTAAACCTTATTTTCTTACGAGACACGTGATGAGAATGTGTTCGTTAAAGCCGAAGGAGCATTAACAAAACAGAATTTACAATCACTAAATTTCAGTTGTCGATGATTTGTCCTTTAATTTTAAAAATCCTATGCAAAAATGTGAGGGATATACAATGAACGAGTGCGAGATCCAACAGGTGCGCGCCCAGATTTGCCAAAAAGGAGATTAAGGATTGGCGCAGAACCAGCACTAAGCGTATAAGAAAAGTGTAACTAGTGGAATAAGCTATAATTATTATTAAATTATTATCATTATTTCAAAATGATTACTCATAGGTAACTCTAATTTTCTCATAAGAATGAGAATTAAAAAAATTTGCTTTTTTGTTTATTTGGTAATGTAATTTTTCACGATTTAAACCAAAACCACGCGTCCTATAAAAAAAAAATGATTATTGTTGATTTTTCATAATTTTTTTGTGGGGCAAAATTTGAATGTTCGATTTTTTGAAGAAAACTCAAAAACATGTTATGATAATCTTGTAAGTACATACATAGAATTTTCAACTCTTCAAAAAGTTTGAAAATGCTCCAACTTCTTGAATTTTGATCCAAAATAGCTGGCTGACGAACTTGTCTTTTTCTTTTAGGTCTTAAAAAAGTGTGTACAGACTGCAGACAGATTTTACCTTCGTAAAAATCGTTTTTCTTCTGACTTAGTGGGTCTCAAAACGTGGAGATTTGATGAAAACCGACAAAGACCAATTTTACATGAAATCAATACTTCTCATCAGGATGAGAATGTCAAAAATGACATAAATCGGTACTAAGGATAAGCATAAGAAGGAACATTGGGGCTGTAGATAAACTGGAAATGGAATAAAAAGAAAATAAAGTAGAAAAGTCGATTTTTTGATCAAATACAAAAAATTCCCGGTTTTCTCACGGCTCAATAAAATTCCTGGGGTTTTCCCGGTCCGCTAGACACCTTGTCTTAGCTTCGTTAATAGGGGCAAAGATATCTTTGATAGGGGGTAATTATCACCTATTTTTGTTATTAGTTCTAAGTATCCCGTTTTGTTGCAGCTCATTTGTTATGTTCTCAAAATCAGATTTCATGTCTGAAAATTAGAATACTTCAAGTGTAAAACAATAACATGAGCATAGCTGCGTTATTATTCTTCGGTGTCTCATTATTGTTGCTACTCAAAACAACACCGAATCAACGTACTTTTGAGGCCCGGGGCTTTCTTTGGAGAAATCCGGTACCATGTAAATATACTTAAGATTACGTAACACTTTGACGCGCTAATACGCGGAATTCGCACCAGCGGCGGCGCAACCATCTAATTAATTTCAACTAAATAAATAATAGTATCACGAAATTTATCTCAATGATAAGGTATCCTAATAGAGAAGTTTTTAATAAAACATCGAAAACAGATGTTTTTCTCTCGATATATTGGTGACATCGATGCTCCATCCATCACTAGATCATAGAGATAATATTGTTCCGCTGAAAATCTTGAAATGTCGTGAAAAAAGGATTATTATGCAAGATAACGCGTCGAAAATGTGTGTATTTCACAATTATGTGATGAAATAATAAGAATTGTAAGATCAAAATATCACATACGGACGTAATATTAGCAGTCATAAACACGCATACTGCCTTGTTATTGAATGAACAAAACTGAAATGGACAAGCTATTAGCTTCGTTAACAGGGTATCGGCCTCTCACCAGACGAAAGAAATTTTCAACTAAAGGTTGTGACAAATAAAAAAAGGAGCTAATGTCAGGGGGAGAGAAAATTTATGACCTCTCGGGAAAAAATCCCTGTTGGAAGGGCTCAGTTCTGAAATTTGAACATGGAGGACCCTTTTTTTCAAGCGGCTCGAATCAGGTAAAGGATTTTGACAGTTCTGGGTCAGAGCTTGGTAGATCCGACCTACTGGCCTGGGATCGCTAGTAGATACAGGATCTACTTTTTGAGACCCCTGACCTAAGTTATATTAGCATCAAGTACTAAATAAAAGAGACACGGCACACATTTAACTCATATAACAGAAAGCATGTTTGGTACGAAAATAGGAACAACCTTCGTCAGAAATATTTGTTGGCCCTGAAAAGGGCCGATTGTTTCAATGTTTTGTGCAGGTCGGAATTAAGCACGCTCTCCACGGATTCTGCGAGCCAATTGGATATCCTTGGGCATGATGGTAACTCTCTTGGCGTGAATAGCGCACAAGTTGGTATCTTCGAAAAGTCCAACCAAGTAAGCTTCACTGGCTTCCTGGAGAGCCATCACAGCAGAGCTCTGGAAACGCAGATCAGTCTTGAAGTCCTGAGCGATTTCACGAACGAGACGTTGGAAAGGAAGTTTGCGGATCAAAAGCTCAGTGCTCTTCTGGTAACGACGGATCTCACGAAGAGCGACGGTTCCTGGCCTGTAACGGTGAGGTTTCTTGACTCCTCCAGTTGCTGGTGCACTCTTGCGAGCGGCTTTGGTGGCCAGCTGCTTCCTTGGTGCCTTTCCACCGGTAGATTTACGAGCGGTTTGCTTGGTACGAGCCATTTCAAAATCGATGAGAACTGCGTCACGGCGAGAGTTCAAATGCAGAATAAAGCGTGAGGCCATAAAACGCGCCTATTTATCCATTTTGCAACTAGTGGCGCTAGAGAAGGGATTACGCGTCGCTCGTTGGATAGGGCGACGAAGAAGGGAGCCTGCGTCGTTGATTTACTGGGGATACCAGAGAAGGGAGGACGCAACGATCATTGGCTACCGGCATCATGGAGGGGATACGATTCGCAGTGTGCATAAAACCAGCGCCAGAACCGGCGGTTTTATCATTCTTCGTTCACCTTCGTTGACGTAGTATTACTCCTGAAAAATGACTGGTCGCGGTAAAGGAGGAAAAGGTTTGGGAAAGGGAGGAGCAAAGCGTCATCGTAAAGTGTTGCGTGACAACATCCAGGGAATCACGAAGCCCGCCATCCGTCGTCTTGCTCGTCGTGGTGGAGTCAAACGTATCTCTGGCTTGATCTACGAGGAAACCCGTGGTGTCCTGAAAGTGTTCCTTGAAAATGTCATCCGTGATGCTGTCACCTACACCGAGCACGCCAAAAGGAAGACCGTCACCGCCATGGACGTCGTCTATGCTCTGAAACGTCAAGGACGTACCCTTTACGGGTTTGGCGGTTAATTATCGTTTCTTCGCCTTTAACAAAGCAAACAATCGGCCCTTTTCAGGGCCACCAATTCTTTCTTACGTTGGATTACTCTTTGTCCTGTTCAAACATGTTACGTTTATTATATATTTTTAACAGATTACTTTTGTTTACATTTTTTGCCTAGAGCTTGGGAAGATGCGTTACAAAATAAAAAATTCCGTTATATTGTAAAGCGAAGTTACGTGTAACTTTAAAATTGCACAAAGTGGAAGAAAAAGAAATGAATTCAAGTAAACTTTTCTTAAATTTTTGAACAAAATTCAATTTCATCCGACGAATTTAGAAATTATGATTACTTTAAAATCAACAGTTTTTTTCAAATTCTATAAAAAATATCTTTGGAAAATTTATATTATCCATTAACATTTTTATGGTGATTGTGACAATCAAAATTGGTGTTGTGCTGATGGATTTCATATAAGATTTACAAAAGAATAAATGTTTTCCTTTCACAATGGAATATAGGACATCACAGAAGGATAAGTCCTTTTCTGGTTTATGATTTTCTACTTGGTGTGAAACTGAAGTTTTTTAGAAATTTTAACATCTCATCATGGATTTTGCGGGAGTTTGACAGATTGTGGGGCAAAGGAATAGTTACTTCATGGAAATGTTATACATAAAGAGATATGGCAATATTGCAATCAATTTGAAAAGAGACCTTTCGAGATATATCAAAGCCTTTGATACTTTTATCGAATTTTTATAGGAAACATTGGAAATTATTGTAATTTAATTTTCTGTTAATTGGCAATTAAAATAAGTATTAAAGTGCAAAAATGATTTAGAAATATTAAGGATTGACACTTAAACCGAAAATTAAAAGTTAAATATTCATCCAAAAATGAAAAATGATGTAAATAACAGTACGATAAGAAACTTCGCAGTCTCATATGAAGCGTTGGGTAAAAAACAACCTAACTCGGAAAATCGTATTTTGAGATAAATCGATTCTAAGATGCTAAGAAAATATTAATTTAAAAATAAATCCTTTCATACGCATAAACTATTACAATCTAAAAGTGAAATCCAGTTGAGAAAAATATTTCAAATAATTGAAAATAAACAAAACGAGTTAAGTTGTTTTTCCATTCAATGGGTATTATTGGTATTTTTTTATTAATTTCACGTTTTAAACATTATTTAATGACGTTTTTTCATTTTCCTCGTCGAACTAATGTCACAACTGGACGTTTCTGTGGTTGACTGATCCATCTTTATTTATATTTTAATAAATTATTGAGCAGTAACAATAAAAATAATAGCGCACTGATTCACCACAATTTTTGCAATTTAAAACGTTCTTTATTGATAGATAATAGTACATGGTAAGATACTACGTATCCACTATCCATATACATTCTTAATTTTTCTCTAGGTCCCTAGTTCCAGATTGGAACTACCCCTTATTGGTTTTTGTACTTTATTTCGTTGTGATTTTTGTTACATTATTTGGATCGCAAATCATTAGCTTTTTATAATACAATCATTCTAAGCAAAAATTTGTTAAAAAGACTTATAGATTATAATTATATGCTGGCCTTAAATCTATTAGTATAAACACTTAAAACGAAAATAGTCAATTTTACCAGGAGAAATGAATGGTACTTCAGAGTCAAAAATCAAGCCTCTGGTTAACTAAACAGAGACCCGACTTCAAAACCCCAGCCCCATAGACACTCCAGAAAATTGAACGTTGGTGTAGTTGTACATGTCATTCCTTTAGTATTAAATAAGTCAACAGAAAAGACTAGAGTAAGTGTTGAGGCTACCGTAGCAGCATTTGATAAGGCATATTGTGTACTAGCTTGAAAGGCATTTCGTCCCTACTCTTATCAACTATTAGATCATTTCGAAGTTCATCATTCTAAATATTCTTGATATGTTTTTCATAGAATTCGCTAGTCAATTCATAGATGTGGCTCCTAATAGTTTTAACATTATACTTTTTATGTATATCTATATTCCTATCCGTACCCAGGAAACGAGAAACGATTGACCACGTTTTTAATCGTATTTCAGGTCGTATGAAATGTGTATCTTAAACTGGAATGGCAGATTGCTGACGATAGGATAGAAGTGCCAATGAATCGGAGAAGTGGTTATTTTACGATTCGCAAAAAATATTTCGTTATCGATTGAAAAACGACGGCTAATCGTAATAATACCTTTTAAAAATGTCTCCTAAAATTATTTTATTAGAATTTGAAGGCAAAAGGTTCGTTTGTAAACATCTGAATGGCAGGAATCTGAAAAGCAGGACGTAAATTTCCAGGACATTTCAATTTTGAGGTTATGTTCGTGAGGTTATAAATTTTTTATTCACTCTAGCAGGATAAATAAAGCGCATATCACATTTCTTAGGTATCGCTTTGAATAAAAAAGACATTTTTTTTATTCGCATAGAACTCATCACTATTAGAGCAATATTAGAGGCTCTGAGTCGTAATTTTATGATAAAAGTCCAACGCGCCATCTCTTTCTGTCAGTTTGTCGATGGATTGTCGATTTATGTCCTGTTTGTAATTTCTCAGGATGCCAAGACGTAACAATACTACCCATGTGTGAAATTATGCTAGATACTGCAATTATTTTACCAAAAAAGTGTTAAATTTATTCACTGACGTAAATTTACTACGTGCCACGCTGATCGAATAATTTCCATATAGGTTTATTCTTATGATGGACATTGTTGAATCATTAAAATCCAATTCATTTAAGTTCCTAACCAATCTGCACTTTACTATTAAAATTTACTCGCACCCAATTCCGATTCACTACAATTCAATAATGAAGAGCGCAATCTGCATTATACAATTCATCGGACTTCATCAATCATCAATTGTATGATGCAGATTCGTTTCTGTTAAAGTGAATCTGCACTTTAACATTCACTTTGACATCCTTCAAACTCCATTTCATTGAGAACTTGAAACGATTCATGCGTTTCTTCTGTGAATCGTAAATCACCAATTGAACTTAAGTGAGCTTTTTTGAGGTTATGTTCTCCTATTCAGAACGTCTTAAGACGATAGAACGAGTACATTTCCGAATGTGGCTATGCAAATTGAATAGCTGACCAATTCAAAGAGTCAGAAAAACAATTGAAATGCAACTTTCTCAATCTGGAATTTTAAGATACACGTTTCAAGGCGCTCCAGTTCAATCGTTTCTTTATTCCTGGGTAGGTTCAGGTTGAGCTTGCACTATCATGCGCAAGCATTTATTTTGTATTCTTTGTAGTATATCTAAATTGGCATCGCTGGTCCCACACCATAAGAGCTGCATAGGTAATTATCGGCCTAACGATCGCTTTATACAACATTAATTTGTTTTTAATAGACATATTGCTACGCCTTCCTATAAGGCAGTTTAACATACTGACCACTGAAGGCTTTTTTTTATTCTAGCAATATGCTCTGTATGATTAAGTCTTTTATTTAAATTAAAATATAGGTAGATACCATTAGTCTTAGGCATTCCCGTGTGGAAATCTGCCCAATTAAGCCCAGTTAATAAGTGGGCGCCAACTGGGGCCCAGCTGGGCGTCCCGGGTAAAAAATTTATTTAATTAAAGCGAGTTATATTAATTATACTACAGGCGGAAGGCAAACCCCCACTAATATTATACATTTTTTAGTTATTCCGATTTCTCAATTATGAAAATTTGAGCCAATAAAACCAAAGAATGTTTACGTCCTTCTTAAAACTTATAATAAATCTTTATTCAATATTAAAATCAGATACATTTTATGGGAGTATAAAAGTAGTTTATATATTTATTGTCTGTGTCTACATCTACCTTTGGATGTTCTACCAGATTTACTTTTCAATTTCGCTATTTCATTTTTAGTTTATTCCTAATTCTAACGAATTGCACGCTTTGTCATACTTGCGGGAAAATGACTTATTAAAACCCATTACATAATGTTATATGGATTTTAAACTATGTACAATATTTACAACTAACCTACGCTTATTCTAACTCTACATTTTGGCGACTTCGTATTACATTTACAAAATTTTGCTAATTGTCGACGCGCTTTACTTTCATAATAATGTTTGATGTGGCAGCTTATGTTTAATTTTAAACGGTGCATTGTCATGTTTATATTTTCCTATATGATCTAACTCTTTTAGATGCTGTATTTGATTTTTATAAAAATTATGCGTGAGTCTTTGGATATCTTTCCTTACTTCCTGCATATCCAATTTTATATGTATATTTCTATTTGATATCTTAGGGCTAGCATCACATATTTTTCGCAGGCACCTATTTTGTACTACTTGTAACTTATTATAATTGGTAACACTCATATGTGACCGTCCACGAAGAAAGGGACCTAATCTTTTTTTTTTTAGATTTACAATTTCTTTATTGATCATAAAGACATGGTTTACAAAAAATATACATTTATATAATTTCTGTTTGGTACTAATCTTAAATTAAGTATCTTGTTCGAGAATCGAATTACAGCCTATGTGATCTAATAATTTTTTCGTTTTAGGTAGTGAAGAATTTATCACAGCTTTCGCTTTATGTGCCAGTCTTGTAATTTTTGGGTAAAAATTTTTGACACATAAAACCCCATGAGATTTTCGTTTATGGGTTAAAACTAGATAACAATAAAAAATAAATATTTACAGATTTACAAACTAGGTTACAAGCTAAAGATGCTGAGGAACGGCATTTACTAGTCTATCAGAATATGATAAGGCATTTTGTACTTCATCTTAAAGGGAGCTTCCTCCCTAGTCAATATTTTTGCATCCTGCAATTCAGGTATATTTATTTGCGTTTCATAGAAATTCTTTGTCCTCTCGTATATTTCATTTTTGATAAGTGGAATCTTAAGTTTATGATGAATATCTAAATTTCTCTCTTTACATTTTGCATCAGCTATCATTCTGAGGCACTTATTTTGGAGTCTTTGTAATTTGAGTAGATTTTATTTGTTTGTATTGCTCCAGACTGGCACTGCATATAGCATCACAGCCTTAATAATCATATTATACAGAATGGTTTTATTTTTAATACTTAAGTTACTTTTTCTTTTGATTAAGCAATATAGGGCACCTATAATCTTATGAGTTTTATTTTTAATATTTTCTATTTCTGCATAGAAATTTAATTTGTTTTGCAAAATTATCCCGAGATATGTGACTTTAGTTTTGGGCTCCACTAGTTGATTATTCATGTAGAAATCAG